>CAUYQU010059826.1:0-17845 GCA_963574635.1 Cheracebus regulus
GTGATCCGCCCGCCTCGGCCTCCCAAAGTGCTGGGATTACAGGCGTGAGCCACTGCGCCCGGCCTGCACTCTGTTTTATGATTCTTTTGGATGGAAGCCTCTGATAGCTGCTCCTTTTAGTCCACCATCTTGGCCCCGCCCCTCCAGGTGATTCTTGTCAGAGAAGGGAAGCATCCTATAACCTTGTTACTCAAGAGGAGTCTCAGACCAGCAGCATCAGCAGCATCTGAGCACTTGATAGAAATGCAGAATCTTGGGCCCCATCTAGAGCCACCGAATTGGCATTTGCATTTGAGTAAGATCCCCAGGTAATTCCTAGGCACGTTAAAATTTGAGAAGCTCTGCCTTGCCATATCTATTACTTGTAATTTTGGTTACAGGTAATTATGCAACCCAAATCCTCTACATTTACTATCTCATTAATTAAAGTAACTATTATTATTTCTATTATTTCAGCTAGATGAGGCTTCAATTAAATGGAACCATATGATATTGTAAATATTAGATCATTTTTTGTCCTACTTACAAAAAGGCAATTGTATACATCTCAGCTTAATAGCAGGTGGTGATGGCACTGGGATTAGAATTTTGGTAGTTTGACACTGGAGCTGTGTCTTAAGCCTTGTATTTTATGATGACTGTCATATATACCAATAACTGTTGGTTTTTTTCAATAGCAAAAAAACCCGCTCAAATCGAAATACATTATTGAGTTTCAAAATGATTATGTGATAGGGCTGTAAAAACAAAAATGTGCTTATATAAACAGTATGATTGTGAGATGGATATGAGGGGGTGGGGGAATGAGAGAGTAAAGAAAGCAACTGAAATTACATGCTTTTACCTCTGTTTAGTCCATATGGAGTTAGAGGCTACAGGTATTAATGTTAATTTTCTTCCAGGCGTAAGGGACTGAAATATCTTTTGTTCTAACTTACAATTTTCAGCTTGGTTCCAAATCTCAAAAACTGCAATTTTAGGCTATGATTAGAATATAAAATTTGCTTCTGTCTCCTCATGTTCAGGCAGAATGAGCTTATAGTAATAGGCTTGTACAGCTTTTGTGTTCAAGGGCCAAAGTTTGTAAAACATGTGGGAAATTGGAAAAGGAAGGAAAGATTTCTTGCCAAACTATTTGATACGTTTGATCCTTTGCAATGACTAAATATGCAATGAAGACCCAACAAAGAATACACTGCCATCACAAGACCACTAGGTAGTTGCTTTCCTCCCTCAGACACAGGGTATAAAAATGTTTTTCATTTGAAGGTTTTAATCAACGAGTTTTTAGTGTGTTGTTCACAGAAGATTGAAGCTTCTCAAAGGAGTATTTGTTTCTCCGATTTTTGCTGACACCCTTTTTCATGCTACAGTTTTTAGTCTTAACAAAGGGGCTTTGTATATGAGAAGTGCTTGCTGTATTTTAACACGATAAATGAGTCTAGTGGTGATGACTTACGCATGAGAGAAAAAAACAACAGATGCTCTAAAGATGCTTAGGATTGCTAGACTAGGACTGGAAAGAGCAACTGGAGATGCCCACTTTGGTGACGGTGGTCAGCTGGGAAGTAGTCTCTGAGAGGCTCCTTGTGGACGTGGATCATGTTGCTTTGTTTAACGAGGCTGGGTTGTGAGGTCCACGTGCCTGAGCCATGTAGCTGGTTGCTTGGCATTTGAGTGTCCAGCTAAAAAGGTGTCTACAGAGGAATAATATGCTGAACCTCTATTCATTCTTCTGCAATGTTTTCTTCTTCATTAAATATCCTGCATTTCCCGAAATTAATGTGCATAACCATTCTTTATCCAAGTATCACACACTCCCCTCAATACATTTATTTATATACACTGCATATACCTTTTCAGAAGAGTAGGAATTGTAAAGGTTGTGGGAAATGACACATGATATCTTTAATGAATGAGGCTCACGGTTGCTGGTTGCCTTTTCTTTTTGTATGGTTGATCCCTTTTTGCTTATGAACGTGAGAAGAGTGGCCTTGGTTTTGTTTAGATTGCCCTAACCCGAAGAATTTGTTCTTTAAAAGCTGTGACCTAAGCAATTTCAACTTTGATCTTGTAAGAAAACACTTTTGTAATTTTTTTTTTTTAAATAAGCGAGAAAAGGAATATGTTCTATATGTTTGCTGAGTGGGCCTTTGTATGTCAATATCTATTACATATAATCATAGAATATACAGACATTCCTCCAGGCCTCATACTCTGTGTCTGGTCCCAGGCCTATCAGAAATTATCTGTATGATTTAAAGTATGTCTACTCTACTTTTCCGTCTTTCTTTTTTACATATTGTAAAATCAATTTCCCCTCAGAAAGTTTAGAAGGAATGAATGAAACTAAACAATAAATATGAAGTAGGAAAACACATTATTTAAGAACTTAATAAATTAATTCCTTGTTTAAACATGGGTTTTAGGGAAAAGGAGAGGAACATCCAGCAGAGTGGTTCTAGTTCTGCATTAACAGTGTGTAATGACTGGCCATCTTTCTGGGTCTGCAGCATCTCACCTCTTCTAATTCCTGCCATATGGCCTGAAAATATTTTACCTTTGTTCTGATTTCAAAGGACTTCACTAATAGAAATACACAACTCAATATTACCTGTTCATTGTGATTCTTAATTTGCAAGTAATAATAAATGGAATCTAGGAGAAGAAGTTGAGCTTAGATATATCCTGGGCCTTAAAAGGACCCAGCCCAGAAAACATAGCCCTCGTATCTGTCTCAGTATCTTCAGGATTAGGGGGAAAATTTCCCAAAGTCAATCTTCCAATTCCCAGTGAAAAGAACATTAAAAATAGAGGAAAAAGTCCTTTGGGTCAAATGAATTTTGTGTTTGGCACTGACACAAGAGAAACCTGTGAATACATTAAAAGTAGAAGGCACATACACCCAGTCTATCTGAATTAAATACATAAACACCAGAAGGCTTTCCTTGGAGATCAGATGCTATGGATTGAATTGTATCCCTTCTGTCAAATTCATATTTTGAAGACCTATCCCCCAGTACCTCAGAATGTGACTTTATTTGGAGATAGGGTCTTTATTGAGGCAATCAAGTTAAAATGAAATCATTAGGGTGGGTCTTAATCCAATATGCCTATTCTCTTTATGATTGGAGAAACCTTCGAAGCAGGCACACAGGGAGAATACCATGTGAAGATCAAAGCAGACAGAAATTGGGGTGATGCTTCTATAAGCCAAGGAACATCAAGGCCAGCATACAATGAGAAGTTAGGGGAGAGGCATAAAATAGATTCTTCCTCATAACTCTGCTGACACCAACCCTGGTGACACCTTGAAAGAACCAACCCTGGTGACACCTTGAGTTTGAATTTCTAGCCTCTAGAAGGGTGAGAGAATAGATTTCTGTTGTGTAACTAGCCAATTTGTGGTGGTACCCAAAGTATCACCCAATTTGTGGTACTTTGTTATGGCAGCCCTAGCAAACTAATACACCAGGAAAGGAGTTAAACCTTGAGATTCTACTTACAGGGCCAGTGCTATGACTGCAAAGACCACCATTCCCCAGACCTGGGCAAATAAAACTGAAGAAGGAATAGTCTATGGAATTGTTTCAAATGATGTTCTCATTTAACGATGTCTAAAATACAGTCTTGTCCGTTTACCTCCACTGCAGAAAGAAAACTAAGTAAAATTGAGAATGAGCTTTCATTTCACATATCAAAAATTGTGTTTTCTGATTTGCCAGTGAAATTTTGGCTGATTGAAAAAAAGTAATTCCTCATGATATTGTCACTCTAATTTTTCTAGGTCACCAGATCATGAAAAAAGTCTGACTGCTCCACACCTGATTTATACGAATTTGCATAAATGAATAAAATTGCAACTTAACTACCATCATGAGGCATTATTCTATTCATTAAGCTGACAGAAGGTGGGCATAAAGAAGGGAAAATGATGCCAGTCCCCCCAAAACCATTAATGTTACTCTGCCAGGGGATCTAAAGGAGTTGGAGATTTTAAATATAGTACCAGTCTCAACCACTGTAGACAAGCAAGACTAGTACAGGTAATAAGAAGAAGTTGAGCTTAGACATATCCTGGGCCTTAAAAGGACCCAGCCCAGAAAACATAGCCCTTGTCAGGTACTTTAATAGTAGAAGTTTAATATGCTAAATTCATAATAAAGATGTTATTAGAAGAGCTACAACCAGTCAAAGACGGGGTTGATGGGAGAAAGGGAGGTGATGGTGTTTGTAGAGGCTGCAATCTTGGGTAATAAGGACGGGAACTGAGACCGGTGAAGAGATAACGTAGCTGCTGGGGCACTGTCCAGAGTAGGAGAGGGGAAGTAGTACCCTCGCTTCTGTCTTCCTCCCAGCCTCCAGTGTCTTTCCAGTATGTGCTGTGGTGGCCCAAGCAAACTACTACGCCAGGATAGGAGTTAGATTTTGAGATTCTATTTACAGGAGTCAGTGCTGTGACTCCAAAGACCACCGCTCCCCAGACCTGGGCAAATAAAACTGAAGAAGGAATAGTCTATGGAATTGTTGCAAACAATGTTCTCATTTAGCAGTGTCTTAAATACAATCTTGCCTGTTTACCTCAATTGCAGAAAGCAAACTAAGTAAAATAATCTAAGCAAACCCTTCCCTTGGGATGGCTGTAGGGAGCATGCCCCACCCTGGCACTCCCACTCATCACAAGTCAGCCACACGAATTGCTGAGCAGAACTGAAAGCAAATGGCAAGGAGATGTGGGAAACATGGTTTGCTGGTGTCAGCTCTGGATGATGGAGGCGGGGGAGGAGTATTAGTTTCCTTTTGCTGCTGTAACAAATTATCACACACTTAGGGGCTAAAATCAGCACAGAGTTATTCCTTTATAGTTCTGGAGGTCAGAAGTCTACAATTAAGGTGTTGGCAACGCTGCATTTCTTCCAGAGGCTTCTAAGGAAAATCTGCTTTCTCGCCTATTCTAGCTTCTAGAGGCTGCCTGCATTTCTTGACTCACTGCCCCTTGAAAATGAAGGCATTTTCAAGAAACATCACTTTAAATTCTAGTCTCATGGATACATCTCCTTGTTTTTGACTTTGACCCTCTTTCCTCCCTCTTGTGATTACACTGGACCCACTAAAATATTCAGGAGAATCTCTCCATTCGATTTTTAACCACATTTGCAAAGTCCCTTTTGCCATGCAAGGTGATATTTTCATAAGAGCCAGGAATGGGGATGTGCACATTTTGTGGGGGGGGCGTGGGGGTGGGAGGTAGGGTCATTACTTTGCCTACCACAGAAGGGAAGGTATCAGACATGGGGTCATCAAGCAAGTGACAAAGGCCTCCTGCCAGTTCTTAATAGGTCTTTTCTACCCTTTCCAGACACTCATTTGCACACAGTTCTGTGGCATTTAAATTAGCTCAAGTGTTTTTTTTTTGAGACTCTGTTGTCCAGGCTGGAGTGGTGTGATCACAGCTCACTGCAGCCTCAACTTCCCATGTTCAAGTGATCCTCCCATCTCAGCCTCATGAGTAGCTGGGACCACAGGCACATGCTGCCACGCCTGGCTAATTTTTTGTATTTGGTAGAGATGGGGTTTCCAGGTTGCCTAGACTGGTCTTGGAATCCTGGCCTCAAGTGATTTGCTCACCTTGGCCTTCCAAAGTGCTGGAGTTACAGGCATGAATCACTGCAACTGGCCTGCTCAATTCTTATACAAAATCTGTTCGATCACTGTTTTGGAGGCAAAACAAGTTTGCCCATGTATAAGGTACTACACTGAAGGATTAGTGAAATTTTATTCTAGACCTTCTTGGAAACTTTGATTTAGTGGAATTATTTTTGAACCTGGCAGTTGCTGAGATGGAAGCAGAGGGTGGAGAGGAAAGGAATAGGGTTTGTTTCAGTCCAGGAGCCTCTAGATATTGATGAGCTGACCTCTAGATGAGGAGAACCCTTTATGTAAGCTGAGCACTTGTCAGGAGAAAGGCTCCAGTGTTTTAGTCTGCATCCCATTTGTTTGTGTGTGTATATGTATGCATGTGCTGCAGCTTCTGTGAGAAGCACACCAGCAGGAGCTTCTGGTCTTTAAACCCTTCCCTTGAGAAGGCCAGAGGGAGCATGCCTCACCCCATGCTCCCACTCATCACAAGTCAGCCACACACAGAGATGAGCTATTTCAATTAGACAATGGGTCTGCTCTAGGCAATTGGAATATTTAAACATATTTTTCAGGAAAAACAAAATAAAACCCCTAGTAACAGAAAGTTTACAAACAACTGCTTCTCCCTCTCTCTATTTTTGAATGTTCTGAGTGTTCTGAGCACTGTCTCTCCCTCCCTTCTAATGAAGTCCAACAGAAGCGTCTGATTTTGTGGGTGGCAATGTTCTCCATGTGTGGCTTCCTAAGAAAATATCCATGGGGATTCCTGGGCAAGATGACCAAATAGGAACACCTCTGGTTTGCAGCTCCCAGTAAGACCAATACAGAAGGCAGGTAACTTCTGCATTTCCTACTGAGGTACCTGGTTCATCTCAATGGGACTAGTTAGACAGTAGGTGCAGCCCACAGAAGGTGAGCTGAAGCAGGGTGGGGTGCTACCTTATCTGGGAAGCACAAATGTTGGGAAACTTCCTCCCCTAGCCAAGGGAAGCCATGAGGGACTGTGTCATGAGGAATGCTACATTATGGCCCAGATACTACGCTTTTCCCATGGTCTTCACAACCCACAGACTAGGAGATTCCCTTGGGTGCCTATACAACAAGGGCCCTGGGATTCAAGCACAAAACTGTGTGGCTGTGTGGGCAGACACCAAGCTAGCTGCAGGAGTTTTTTTTTGTACCCAAGTGGCACCTGGAAAGCCACAGAAATAGAACCATTCACTCCCCTGGAAAGGGGGCTGAAAACAGGGAGCCAAGTGATCTTGCTCAGTGGATCCCACCCCCACAGAGCCCAGCAAGCTAAGATCCACTGGCTTGAAATTCTCGCTACCAGCACAGCAGTCTGAAGTCGATCTGGGATGCTTGAGCTTGGTGAGGGGAGGGGTGTCCACCATTACTGAGGCTTGAGTAGGCGGTTTTCCCCTCACAGTGTAAACAGAGCTGCCAGGAAGTTCGAACTGGGCAGAGCCCACCACAGCTCCACAAAGCTGCTGTAGCCAGACTGCCTCTCTAGATTCCTCCTCTCTGGGCAGGTCCTCTCTAAAAGAAAGGCAGAAGCCCCAGTCAGGGGCTTATATATAAAACACCCATATCCCTGGGACAGAGCACCTAGGGGAAGGGGCTGCTGTGGATGCAGCTTCAGCAGACTTAAATGTTCATGCCTGGTGGCTCTAAAGAGAGCAGTGGATCTCCCACTACAGCGCTCAAGCTCTGCTTAGGGACACACTGCCTCCTCAAATGGGTCCCCAGCCCCTGGGCCCCCTGACTGGGAGACACTTCCCAGCAGTGGTCGACAGACTCCTCATACAGGAGACTCTGGCAGGCATCTGGTGAGTGCCCCTCTGGGATGAAATTCCAGAGGAAGGAGCAGGCAGCAATCTTTGCTGTTCCACAGCCTCCGCTAGTGATACCTAGGCAAACAGGGTCTAGCGTGGACCTGCAGCAAATGCCAACAGACCTGCAGAAAAAGAGCCTGACTGTTAGAATGAAAACTAACAAAGAGAAAGGAATAGCATCAACATCAACAAAAAGGATGATCATGCAAAACTCTATCCAAAGGTCACCAACAGCAAAGACCAAAGCTAAATAAATCCATGAAGATGAGGAAAAACCAGCACAAAAAGGCTGAAAATTCCCCAACTCATAACTCTTCTTCTCCTCCAAAGGATCACAACTCCTTGCCAAAAAGGGAACAAAACTGGACAGAGAGTAAGTTTGGTGAACTGACAGAAGTAGGCTTCAGAAGGTGGATAATAACAAACTCCTCTGAGATGAAGGAGCACATTCTAAGCCAATGCAAGGAAGCTAAGAACCTTGATAAGAGGCTAGAGGAATTGCTAACTAGAGTAACTAGTTTAGAGAAGAACAAAAATGACCTGATGGAGCTGAAAAACACTGAATGAAAACTTCGTGAAGCATACACTAGTATCAATAGCTGAATCGATCAAGTGGAAGAAAGGATATCAGAGATTGAAGATTAACTTAATGAAATAAAGCATGAAGACAAGATTAGAGAAAAAAGAATGAAAAAGAATGAACAAAGCCTGTAAGAAATATTGGACTATGTGAAAAGACCAAACCTATGTTTAATTGGTGTACCTGAAAGTGATGAGGAAAATGAAACCAAGTTGAAAAACACACGTCAGAATTTTATCCATGAGAACTTCCCCAACCTAGCAAGACCAACCAACATTCAAATTCAGGAAATATAGAGAACATCAAGAAGAGCAACCCCAAGACACATAATCGTCAGATTCACCAAGGTTAAAATGAAGAAAAAAATGTTAAGGGCAGCCAGAAAGAAAGGTCAAGTTACCCACAAAGAGAAGCCCATTAGACTAACAGCGGATCTCTCTGAAGAAACACTATAAGCCAGAAAAAAGTGAGGGCCAATATCCAACATTCTAAAAGAAAAGAATTTTCAACTCAGAATTTGATATCCAGCCAAACTAAGCTTCATATGTGAAGGAGAAATAAAATCCTTTACAGAAAAGCAAATGCTGACGGATTTTGTCACCAGCAGGCCTTCCTTACAAGAACTCCTGAAGGAATCACTAAATATGGGAAGAAAAAACTGGTATCAGCCACTACAAAAACAAGCCAAAATGTAAAGACTATCAACACTATGAAGAAACTGCATCAACTAATGGACAAAATAACCAGCTAGCATCATAATGACAGGATTAAATTGACATATAACTCTCTCTCTCTCTCTCTCTCTCTCTCTCTCTCTCTCCATATACACACACACACACACATGTATGTAAAGTAGTTCTGGGGTACATGTGCAGAACCTGCAGATTTGTTAATAGGTATACACATGCCATGGTGGTTTGCTGTATCCATCATCTCATAATCTACATTAGGTATTTCTTGTAATGCTATCCTTTCCCTAGTCCCCCACCCATGATAGGCCACAGTGTGTGACATTCCTTTCCCTGCGTCCATGTGTTCTCATTGTTGAACTCCCACTTATGAGTGAGAACATGTGTTATTTGGTTTTTTGTTCTTGTGTCAGTTTGCTGAGAATGATGGTTTCCGGCTTCATCCATGTCCCTGCAAAGACATGAACTCATCCTTTTTTATGGCTGCATAGTATTCCATGGTGTATATGTGCCACATTTTCTTTATCCAGTCTATTAGTGATGGACATTTGGGTTGGTTCCAAGTCTTTGCTATTGTGAATAGGGCTGCAATAAACATGTATGTGTATATGTCTTTATAATAGAATGTATTATACTCTTTTGGGTATATACCCAGTAATGGGATTGCTGGGTCAAATGGTATTTCTAGTTCTAGATCCTTGAGGAATCAGCACATTGGTTGTGCTTCCACAATGGTTGAACTAACTTATACTCCCACCAACTATGTAAAAGTGTTCCTATTTCTCCACATTCTCTCCAGCATCTGTTGTCTCCTGAATTTTTAATGATCGCCATTCTAGATGGTATCTCACTATGGTTTTGGTTTGCATTTCTCTAATGACCAGTGATGATGAGCTTTTTAAAATATGTTTGTTAGAGGCATAAATGTCTCCTTTTGAGAAGTGTCTGTTCATATCCTTCACCCACTTTTTGATGGGGTTGTTTGTTTATTTCTTGTAAATTTGTTTAAGTTCTTTGTAGATTTTGGATATTAGCTGTTTGTCAGATGGAGAGATTGCAAAAATTTTCTCCCATTCTGTAGGTTGCCTGTTCACTCTGATGACAGTTTCTTTTGCTGTGCAGATGCTCTTTAGTTTAATTAGATCCATTTTGTCTATTTTGGCTTTTGTTGCCATTGCTTTTGGTGTTTTAGTCATGAAGTCTTTGCCCATGCCTATGTCCTGAATGGTATTGCCTAGGTTTTGTTCTAGGGTTTTTATGGATTCAAGTCTTATGTTTAAGTCTTTAATCCATCTTGCATTAATTTTTGTATAAGGTATAAGGAAAGGATCCAGTTTTAGCTTTCTGCATATGGCTAGCCAGTTTTCCCAACACCATTTATTAAATAGAGAATCCTTCCCCATTGCTTTTGTCAGGTTTGTCAAAGATCAGATGGTTGTATATGTGCGGCATTATTTCTCAGGCCTCTCTTCTGTTCCATTGATCTATATATCTGTTTTGGTACCAGTACCATGTTGTTTTGATTACTGTAGTCTTGTAGCATAGTTTGAAATCAGGTAGTGTGATGCCTCCAACTTTGTTCTTTTTGTTTAGGATTGCCTTGGCTATGTGGGCTCTTTTTTGGTTCCATATGAAATTTAAAGTAGCTTTTTAAAAATTCTGTAAAGAAAGTCAATGGTAGCTTGACTCAGATAGCATTGAATCTATAAATTACTTTGGGCAGTATGGCTCATCAATATTTTGACAACATTGATTCTTTCTAACCATGAACATGGAATGTTTTTTCATTTGTTTGTGTCTTCTTTTATTTCTTTGAGCAGTGGTTTGTAGTTCTCCTTGAAGAGGTCCCTCACATCCCTTGTAAATTGTATTCCTAGGTATTTAATTCTCTTTGTAGCAATTGTGAATGGGAGTTCACTCATAATTTGGCTCTCTGTTTGTCTGTTATTGGTGTATAGGGATGCTTGTGATTTTTTTTTCACATTGATTTTGTATCCTGAGACTTTGCTGAACTTGCTTATCAGCTTAAGGAAATTTTGGGCTGAGACGATGGGGTCTTCTAAATATACAATCATGTCATCTGCAAATAGAGATCATTTGACTTCCTCTTTCCTTAATTGAATACCCTTTATTTCTTTCTCTTTCCTGATTGCCCTGGCCAGAACTTCCAATACTACGTTGAATGGGAATTCTGAGAGAGGGTTAAAAAGTTGGAAATTTAATTGGATTTTTTTTTTTTTTTTTTTTTTTGGGTAAAAGCAAGAGTTGAAAAGAGATAGGGTGTTTACAAGTGTGTGATCATGATGAGGGACCATGGACTCTAAGTTGAGTAAGGAGAGAAGTGAAGAGAGATGAGAAGCAGGCTGTAACACAGAGAAAACTGGCAGGTTAAAAGATTAAAGGTCTCCAAAGAGTTGAAATATTGTTACCATCAAGCTGCCGGATTAGTGAGCTGGAAAGACAGGAAGTTGAACTCAGCTTGACATTGAGATTCTGGTGTTGGTAGTTGCCATCTAGGACAAGGTCTAGAGCATGATCATGGAAGTGAAAAAAATAAATAGTCATAGGAAATGAGAAGGCTCAGAATTAAGTGATGATGAGGTTACCAAAATTTATGATTTAAGTATGCAGAGGAAGAGAGCAAAGCTTCAGTGAATGAAGAGGAGTACTTAAGTGGTGAGGGAATTTCTGCAACAAGGAAAGCCTGTGTGGAGTGCAGCTGAAGGACTTCAAAATAACTAGGATATTTAGGGAAGAAGGAAATTGTGTTTGAATAGCAACCAAGGATAAGAAAAACAGTCACCCCAGCTTCAAGTTTTTTTGTGTCAAGGGGCTTTACAGAAAGACACATGGTCTCAAAGAAAGAGCCAAGTTTCAGATAAAACAAGCAAAACAGTAAAGAAACAAATAACAAATTTCTTTTATCCCAGGTCTTCCTCCTTCCTTTTTGTCTTGATTGAGTACGTCCTCTAAGGATTCCTTCAGAGAAAGCCCACAGACAGTAATATTATTGAGTACTTTACTGTTTAACAAATGTCTTTATTTTCTCAAACGCATATATTATTTTTTGGATAAAAAACTCTAAGTTTCAAACAATTTTATTTTAACTTTTCTTTCACACATTTTTCTCTTTGCATGTGTCGGCTGAGTTCTGGGGCATTTTCCCCACTATGTATTCCAACTCATATTGCTCTTTAGCTGTGGCCATTCTAACATGCATTCGATCTGAGGTTTGACTTTTTAAAATGATTCTTTCACCAATAATTTTATGCCATTCTATTATTAGTGCATGTTAGTAAATTTTTCTGGAATCTTTCTGAGAATTTTAACTTTTTAAGTCTTCTTTTGTTTGCTTTTTGAAGTCCAATTTCTCATGTGTTCTTTTACTTACTGAATTTTTTCTCATTCATAGTGCTGGTTTTCCTCAAGTGTTTAGTGATTCTTGGTTTACTGCTTGCATCTGTATATGAGAATTCTTGTTTTTATGTCAATAAATAAGCATCCTACTTAAAACAGCTAGCGCTTTATGGTTATGTAAAGTTGGACAGAGTATGTAGGTAGCTTGTTTTGAGTATGGAAATTATTCAACCTTCTTGGAGATAGTCTGTAACATATAATACAGCCCTGTCTCTCAAGCCTTGCCACTCAATAAGTGATTATCCTGGGTCACAATTCCAACTTTAAAGAGGTATACTCAGAGTTTATTCTAGCAGTGAAGACTGAAATCAGGAGCTCCATTCTTTCCCCTCCTCTTCTACTATCCTTGTAAAGATCTTACATTGATTGCTTTAGTCTGCCTTTCTTCTCTGTCAACATCCAACACCAGTACTAGGAGTGCTTCTCAATCAGACAGTTTATTTTGGTTTGAAGACAATTCTCTGAGTTGTATCTCAGGAGAAAATTCTACTTTTGTCTGCAGCTCAGTTTAAACTAAGGGAGGAGGAAAGACAAATAATTTTCAAGTGCAGTTTTTTAATTAATTTCCCTGTGATGGTCCTGTTTGTGCTTTGGTAAGCTAAAGAATAAAGCTGTTCCTACCTCACACCATACACTAAAATGCACTCAAAATGGATCAATGTCCTAGATATAACAGGTAAAACCATAGAACTCTTAGAAGAAAACACAAGAGTCAATCTTCATGAACTCAGATTTGGCGATGGATTCTTAGATATAACATCAAAAGCATGAGCAACAGAAGAAAAAAGTCGATTCAACTTCATCAAAATATAAACATTCACACATCAAAGGACAATATCAAAATGGTGAAAAGACAACCTACAGAATGGCAGAAAATATTTGAAAATAATCTCCAGAATATATTTAGAAAACTCTTATAACTCAACAACAAAAAGACAATGCAATTTTAAAATGGGCAAAGGGCTTGAATAAACATTTCTCCAAATGAATACATGAATGGAAAATAAGCACATGAAAAGATACTCAATATCATTAGTCATTAGAGAAATGCAGTAGAAACCACTTCACAACCATTAGGATGGGTATGATTTTTAAAGATAAAAAAAATAACCAGTGTTGCTGAAGATATGGAGAAATCACACTTGTATGTTCCTGTTGGAGCTGTAAAATGGTTCAGCTCTATGGAAAGCAATTTGGTGGCTCCTCAAATAAACATAGAGATGCCATATGACCCAGCAACTCCACTCCTAAATATATACCCAAAAGAATTAAAAACAAGTTCTCAAACAAATACTTGTAGATGAATGTTCACAGCAGCACCATTTATAATAGCTATTTTCGTCTATTAAAATGTAATATTCTAAGTCTTGAAGAAAAAATGTTCTGTTGTCACTACTTTCTCCTTAGTTACCCTTTGTTCGAGACAAAAAGTACCATCACCCTCTTTCTTTTTATATGGACATTTCTGGAAGAGCTATCTATACTCACTATCTCTACTTCTTTACTTCTCGTTCTTCAGACAACTCAATTTAGTCAAGTTTTTAAACCACATATTCTCCAAAAACCACTCTTAGTTTGGTTGATAATGATCACCTCTTCAAGTCCAACAATCAATGCTCTGATCTTACAAGAATCTTTCAGCAACATTATATTCTAGGGACCTTTCTCATCTTATATTTCTTCATTTTGTGGGCACTACATTCCTATTTTTCTTCTACCTCACTAGCTGGCCTTCTCTGTCTTTTTTACTATCTTTAACTTTTTTTAATCTTTGTATTTCAAAATGACTTTTTCCATATTTCATTAAATCCCACTGAACATGACTTTTGACCAAGGAACTCATGTTACAGTAAAAGAAGAAAGGTGAATATAATATAAAATTCAATCATGTCAAGGGAAAGGGAGAGAAAAAATTGATCAAAATTTGCAAATATATATACTTCAAAATAAGAAAGAAAATATGCCTAGTTACTATTTTTTGTTTATTCAACTGGTCATAAGGCCAAAGTTGGAATTTATAACTATCTTCATCCATGTTCTCTTTGTCCTCATCCAGGAGCTCATTTTGTCAGGATATCTTCTATCTGGAGTGGTGAACAAATTGTCTTTCCTTAAAAGTCTGAGATCTCTTAATTATATTCAGCTTCTTTAGGACCCGAGTCCTTCAGGGTACTATTTATATTGGGTTGTTTTAAAACTTTTTTCACAAAGCATAGTTTAGTAAAAGGTGCTTCAGGGAATTTCCTTGGGTTCCTGACATCATCTTTCTTCCCCTTTGTTCCGCAGCAGTCCTAATGTCCTTTGACAATTAGTAGCCATCATTTCGGGCAGGAGAATAATATCCTTTAATAATGCTTGGTTCACTGGCAGGAGAGGCCATAAATGACCAGGTGTCCAGTTGTGACTTTCCATTCAATAGAACACTTGCTGTGTCTCCTGATGGGACTGCTTTCCCCCTGGCAGATAATGCCTCTGTCCATCAGAATCCAAAGACATCGGGAAGGTAGTGAACCTTTCATGAGTGGTTCATAAGGTGTGCTAATAAGGCAAGTGACTCCTATTTCTATCTTGGGCTCCTAGACTTCATGTAACCATGTCTAGTCTCAGTATTGTGAAAAATAACACTGTTTATTGGTATTCTTTGGAAACATGTGCAACAACTTGTAGGACTGCACTGAGGCTTGCAAGGTACTATTTCTCAAATGGTGCTATCACTGAGTTTTCAATAGGCTTTTCCATCATCCTGAACCACCAGCTTCTTCTGAGTGACAAGGTACGTGATTACACCAGTGGATCTAGGTGGCACAAGCCCATTTCCTCCCTTGCATGTTTCATCTCTCACAACAGTTCATCACATTGGCTGAACCTAACTGTATCCAGAACTTTGTCAGCAAGGAAGTATAAGAAATGTAGATTTCCAGCCTACAATGTGATACCACGGAAAGCATAGAAAGGAGAGGGATGAATGCTGATTACAGTAGACAATGTTAGTATGCGCAGCTTGCTCTGTTACATGATATAGGTCTCTGCACAGATATAACTTCTATAAAAACACCTTCCCTGGCTACATTATCCAAAATGTTACCTTTCTTCCTTTATAACTCCTTACTTGGGTTTATTTTATAAAGCAAACACAGCTATTTTAAATAACAATGTTTAGTTAGATGCTTACTTGTTTATTGCCCATTTCTCTCAGAATTTGAACTCCAGGAGGGTAGGACGCATGGTCCTAGAACAATTCTGGAAACAGAGGAAATATACAGACATTTTTTAAGTGAATGAAAGAGACAATGATGAACAGTGGAACCATTAACAATACTAAAGAAAATGAATAGATCATGACTGACAAAGTTTGGATATTTGTGCCTCCAAATATCCAAAGGGGATAGTGTTTTGGTCATGGGAATGGATCCCTCATGAATATTTTGGTGCTGTCCTTGTGGCAAAGAGTGAACTCTTGTACTATTTGCTCCTGCTAGATATGATTGGCAAATATAGCCCACACCTCCTCCTCTCTCCTTTTTCTTCTCTCTCTTTTGTTCTTTTTTTCTCTTTTCTTCTCCATGTGATGCCTGCTCACCTTTGCCTTCTGCTGTAAGTGGAATCTTCCTGAGGCTCTCACCAAAAGTAGGAGCTGAGACTGTACTTCTTGTACAGTCGGAAGACCTGTGAACCAAGTAAGCCTCTTTTCTTTATAAGTTACCCAGGCTCACATATTCCTTTATAGCAGCACAGATAGACTAAGACAATGATAAACCTAGAATTTGATTCCAGATGATTTGAACATAGGAGAAAAAGGGAAATGCAGAAGGGATTTTAAAGTGTGCTAATATTCTTGTCTTTTTCTTTATGTGTGTTTGTAATGATGTGTGTGAGGATGGGATATAGATATTTATTAGCACTGGAGATTGATAGATGTACATATTTAAATCTCTATGTTAAATTTTAATACTGAAAATCTTCTAGTTAAGGTTGGCAAATCAAACATAGTGAATCCACTTTCTTTCAAAAGTTTATTATAATTACAGGAAAAAGATTTTTTAAAGCTCTCATCCACAAGGAAAATAGACCTGGAAAGGAGACAATAACAACAGTGTTCTGGGCGCTGGAAAGTGGAAGAATGAAGGGTTGCTGACCTAGCAAAACACTGAGAGCTGAATTTTAAATTGGCCTTGGGGAAAGTGAAGAAGCAAGCTGATATACACTATGGAATCTCCACATCACAAAAATTGGCAGCATGCAGTACTCCTGGAAGTGGGAGGTAGAGATAGGGCCAAGCCCAGTGTGGTGGGTGGAAACCCTATTTTTAAGCAGTAGGCATCTAGATCCTAACCCAATCCATGCAGCTGCTGTCGCCTGCCTCGTCCCCTCCTGGCAGTAGCTGAAAGTTTATTGTCTGAAGTGTATATACTGAGGGTCTGGACTGGAGCACACAAGCACATTTGAGGGTGGGGTACCACATTAAAGTAAGTGCTAAAGTGTAAGTTTACTCCCTGACTGTGAAGACTGGCAAACTTCACAGATTCCCCCATTTGGCTGCCACAATTCCTTGTTAGAATTAAGCCCTCCTAGCATAGCACGACCAGCCTAAAGAAGACCTAAAACAGGTTGACACTGGGGCTTCCGCAGCAGGATGTACAGCCAGAGTTCCTCTCACTGTGAAGTTCCATGCACAGAAAAAACACCCAGCCTTGGAGCCCCTCGCTCTTAATTATAAATGAACAGGAAGAATCACTAGACATTTAAGGAAAGCCTCTACCATGAAAGCCAGAAACTAGGAAAAAACAGACAAACAAACAAACTAAAAAAAAAGCAACTTGAAAGACACAGAGACTATGTAGGAAAATGTAAACTTAAAGTGAACTTACTCTCTTTAATTTCCTTGGAAAGAGAAGGTATTTTATTTATGAAATAAAAGGCAGGAAGCTATAAAAATAAAACAGTTAAAAGACAAAAATAAAGTCTTTTGGAAATTAAAAATATGAAAACAAATTTCAAACTCAGTAGATTTAGAAGACAAAATTGAGAAATTCTTCTTGCAAGTATATAGCAAGAAGACCAAAGGATTGAAGAGAAAATAAAAGAAATATACAGAACCGATTCAAGAGTTCAAGATATTCCAGAAAGTAACAATAAAGAAAATAGAAAAGATGTTTTTAAATACTTCAAGAAAAATTTCCAAAGCTGAACTGAGCTCTAAGATTAAAAGAATATATCAAATGTTCAACACAATGGGTGAGAAAGTTCATAACAGCATAGACAAAGAGAAGTCCTAAAAGCTGAGAGGAAAAGGTGGGAGGGGGTATAATGCTTTTATAAGTTTTCATATTTTTGTAATCATGAGAAGAATAAATAAGATTTATATACCTTACCACATACAAATTGAAAATTTATATCCATAATGAAACCAATCTTGAATGCCAAGCACGGAACTAGAAGAAAATATTTGTTCCAGGTTGTTGCTATTGTAAACAGTGCCACAATGAACATAGGTGTGCATGTGTCTTTATAATAGAATGATTTGTAATCCTTTGGGTATATAACCAGTAATGGGATTGCTGGGTCAAATGGAATTTCTATTTCTAGATCCTTGAGGAATTGCCACACTGTCTTCTACAATGGTTGAACTAATTTACACTCCCACTGTTTACAATAGCAAAGACTTAGAACCAACCCAAATGCCC
>CAUYQU010059827.1:0-28977 GCA_963574635.1 Cheracebus regulus
TTATTTTGTACAAACAAAAAAAAAAAAAAAAAAAAAAAAAAAAAAAAAAAAAAAATTCTTTCCCTCTGGAGTGAAGGAGAGGGAACTGTGGAGTCTGGGGTGACGGGTACGTTCACCTGACAGATTCTCAGCTCCCAGGGCCCCCATTACAGCGGGAAGCTCTGGGAAGAAGGCAAGGAAGAGGGAGCTTTGAGCCTGGGTTTTGAAGGATGCATAGGAGCTGACTGGCTCTGCCCTGCAGGAGTGCCCGGCTTGGAGAGGGAGGTAAAAGTGGACACAGTCCCGCATGGCCCCGTGTGCCAGGGACCCCATCTCACCCACACTCATGGGCAGCCTACCAGGCTTGCTGTTTTCTGAGGCAAGGCTCACTCTGTCACCCAGGCTGAAGGGCAGTCACGAGTCACTGCAGCCTCCACCTCCTGGGCTCAAGCAAGCCTTCCCCTGCGGCCTCCCAAAGTGCTAGAATTACAGGCATGAGCCATCTCACCCAGCCCCACAGTGCTTTCTTTCTTTCTTTCCTTTCCTTTCTTTTTTTGTTTTTAAGACGGAGTCTCGCTCTGTCGCCCAGGCTGGAGTGCAGTGGCGTGATCTCAGCTCAGTGCAGCCTCCGCCTCCCGGGTTCAAGCGATTCTCCGGCGATGACCTCCTGCATAGCTGGGATGACAGGCACGTGCCGCCACTCCCGGTTAATTTTTGTATTTTTAGTTCAGACAGGGTTTCACCGTGTTGTCCAGGCTGGTCTTGAACTCCTGACCTCAAGTGACCCCCGCCCACCTCGGCCTCCCAAAGTGCTGGGATGACAGGCGTGAACCCCTGTGCCCGGTCCTCACAGCTTTCTAAGTGCCACCAGGACACCAGGCACGGGTAACAGCAAAACGGGTCGGCTGTGGACCCAGGAGCCCCACAGCAGAGTGGTCAGGGCCGGGCAGGTGTGAACAGGATGATAAAGGGTCGGGGTCAGTGGGCCCCGGTGAAAGCTGGGCTTGGAGGATAACACAGAAGGGCCCCCGCCCAGGTCCCAGGTCTGGATTCCTCTGTTCCCAGCACGGGAGGGGTTAACTCGGAGGCTGCTGGCCCTCCCCCCACCCCTCCTCCTTCCCTTCCGGGCGGCTGGCAGTGTCGGGTCTGGAGCCTGTGTTTATAGAAGCCAAGGGAGGGGTGGGTGGAGGCTAGGACACAGCAGCCCCAAGTGCGGGGACAGAGCCTCCGCCCACCTCTTCCTGCCTCCGCAAGCCCGGAGACCTCCTCCCCTGTCGGAACAGTGGGGATGGGAGCTACTCCCTGCTCTAGAGGAGTGTCCGGGGGTCGGAGTGGCCCCTACCTGGCTGCAGACCTCCCAGGACTCTGTCTGGCTGCACTCCCTCTGCCCCGTGGTCGCTCCAAGCTGGGGTGAGGCCTGGGAACGGCCGCTGGGGACACCCCGGCCATGCTTTGTCATCTTTGGGCCTGCCTTGTGCCCTAGCCTCAGTTTCCCCACCTGGACACCAGCCCAGACCTGCCCTCGGCGGGTCCCTCCTCCACATGCCTGGTCCCCCGGCTGTTCTCAAGGGGTCAGCCATAAGACGCTCCCAGGCCAGGAGACACCGGGGCAGGGAGTGGTACGGAGGCGGCCCAGGCCTGGTATACCGTCGGTGCCCAATAAGTGTGCTCAGTAAACAGCCGCCCTGCACTCAGCACGTCTGAGGTACCTGCTGGCCACTGAGTTTTGGGCGGGAACTGTTTGTATCAACCTCCCCCTCCCAGGTTCAAGCCATTCTCCGGCCTCAGCCTCCCGAGTAGCTGGAACTACAGGCGCACACCATGCCTGGATAAATTTTTGTACTTTTAGTAGAGACGGGGTTTCACCGTGTTGGCCACGATGGTCTCGAACTCCTGACCTCATGATCCTTCCGCCTGGGCCTCCCAAAGGGCTGGGATGACAGGCGTGAGCCACCGCGCCCAGTCATTTGTGGCCCATTTTTACAGCTGGGGAAACTGAGTCCCTGGCGGGAAGAGGGGAGGGGCTGGGACTCAAAGGTCGAATCTGCTGCCACAAGATCATCAGACTCGAAGCCACCTCGTGGAGGGGGTCGAGGAGGCGCTTCTGTGCTGCTGCACCTGCACCCACATGGCCACCCGGATCTGACCCCGTGCCCCAAGCACAGAGGGGGCTCCACTCCCCCAGTACCCAGTAGTGGAGACCCCCACTTCGCTGCAGCCTGGATGCCAAAGAGATGGCCTGGACTGTTTGTTCCATGCCGGGGCCCTGAGACTCCCCCCCCACCAAGGGAGCTACCCCTTAGACTCACAGCTGTGCCTCCTGCATCAACCCCCCACGGCAGGGTGTGTGTCCCCCCAAGACACCCCGGAGTTCCTCCTGATTCAGGGGCCCTGGATGCCTCCAGCCATGGGGAGCTCGCTATCCCCCCACATACCTGGAGCCTGTCTCTGTGCCTTCCCTCCAGGGGGGTGGGGGCGGGGGCTCACCTCGCTTCTGCATGAAACTGAACAAGTCATCCAGGAATTCCTTCCTCTTGGGGTCCCCGTCGAGTTCATAGAGCTGTGAGGGCAGAGAGGGCATCGGTTAGTCGCGACGCCAGAGCTCAGGCGTGGGAAGCACGTCCCCATTGCACTGGAGGCCAGGCCAGGCCAGGAGCAGGGGTCGCCACCTCTAAACTGCTCCGAGCTGGGCAGGTGAGGAACACGAGGCCGAGAGACAGACATGCGGGTCAAGGAGCTTCCCGGAGCGGCAGCGAGGAGGCGTCAGAAACCGGAGGCCTGGGACGGCAGGCGGGGCCGGGAAACCCCGGATCAAGGTGGTCCCAGGGGGTGGCCGCAGCGCTTCAGTCTCTGCCTGTCTCCACGAGACCCTCGCCTCATTTCTCGCTTCCCTTCTCAAGACACCAGCTTGCTGGTTTTAGGGACACCTCAGGTCAAATCGATCCTTAGGTCCCCGCAGCTTACAGAAAGCCACTCTCCCAGTCCTGGAGCCCGGAAATCCAAAATCTGCATCTGTGCAGGGTGGTGGCGCATGCCTGTCATCCCAGCGCTTTGGGAGGCCGGGGAATCGCGTGAGCCCAGGAATTCGACACCAGCCTGGGCAACACAGTGAGACCCCATCTCTACAAAAATACAAAAAGTCACCCCGGTCGGGTGGCTTGTGCCTATAGTCCCGGCTACTCGGGAGGCTGAGGTGGGAGGATCGCCTGAGCCTGGGCAGTGGGGGCTGCAGCGAGCTGAGACCAGGCCACTGCACTCCAGCACGGGTGACAGAACGAGACCCTGTCTCTAAAAACAAAACGAAACAAAAGGTGTCTGCAGGGCTGCGTCCCCTCTCAAGTCTCCAGGGGAGGAGCCCTCCGGCCTCTCACGGCTTCTGGGGGGTCCAGGTTCCTGGGCTCGTGGCTACGTCACTGCAGCCTCAGCCTGTCTTCATGGAGGACACGTCCTGTTGTGTCTGTCGGCGATTTAGTCAGTGTGAACATCGCGGAGTGACTCGCACACCCCTCACTGGTGACGCCTCCCACACACCCAGGCACCAGGCACAGCGAGGCGCTCCTGGGCTGTGAATCGGGCTGTGCTGGATCCTGCAGGTAGCACGGATGCGATGGTGAGCGGCTGCGCATCGAAGACATCTGAACACAGGAAAGGTAAAGAAGAAACACGGAATCCTCATCTTGTGGGGCCACCATCCTCTGTGCGGTCTGAGGTTGACCAAAGCGTCAACATGTGACTGTACGTCAGTAAGAAGCCTGTTTCCAAATGAGGCCCCCACACAGGTACTGGGAATCCGATACTCGAACCTAACTTCTTCTTTTCTTTCCTTCCTTCCTTCTTTTTTTATTTTCGAGATGGAGTCTCGCTCTGTCGCCCAGGCTGGAGTGCAATGGTGTGATCTCGGCTCACCGCAACCTCCGCCTCCCGGGTTCAAGTGATTCTCCTGCCTTAGCTTCCTGAGTAGCTGGGACTACAGGCATCCGCCACCACACCAGACTAAATTTTATATTTTTAGTAGAGATGGTGTTTCACCACGTTGGCCAGGTTGGTCTTGAACTCCTGACCTTGTGATCTGCCCACCTCGGCCTCCCAAAGTGCTGGGATGACAGGCGTGAGCCACCGCACCCAGGCTTCTTTTTGGTTTGTTTTTGGAGACAGGGTCTCTGTCTGTCAGCCAGGCTGGAGCGCAGTGGCGCAATCATAACTCACTGCAGCCTCAGCTCCTGGGCTCAAGCGATCCTCATGCCTCAGTTGCCCAGTGGCTGGGACCACAGGCACCCGCCATCACACCTGGCTAAGTTTTTACGTTTTATTTTGTAGAGATGGGGGTCTTGCTATGTTGTCCAGGCTGGTCTCGAACTCCTGGGCTCCCTCGATCCTCCCATGTCACCTCTCAAAGTGCTGGGGTCACAGGCGGGTGCCAATGGCTGTGGCTTCACCTTATCTTCTTTAGGGGACACAATTTAACGTAAGACAGTGCCTGCCTGAGTCACAGAGCAAATCACTGCAAATAATCAGCACGCCTCCGGGGCTGCCCTGAGGGTCTGACAGGAGCACATCTGCTCCAAGAACTGGCTCTGTTTTGCAGCTGAGGAAACTGAGGCACAGTGGTGAGTGTGGGGCCAGAGCCTGGGGCGGTCGGGGACTCGGCCCAGAGCCCGGTCCTGTTCCCATCATGGTCCTCCTGCTGGCTTCCCCTCGTCTGGACCCTGGGGTCTCGGCCTCCAGCTTTGAAATGAGCCACGGACAGCCTCTGCCTGCCACGGTGGTGGCCGGGGAAGATCATCAGGCCCCGAATGTCTTCCAGAGGGGAAAGGGACTCCATCTGGGGTACAGGGGCCAGGAGGTCCTCCAGCGCCCCCCAACCAGGTTCGGGTGGGCAGGCAGGCGCGGGCAGGGTGGGGGAAAGCCAGCAGGGATAATTAGAAAGCGGAGTTCAGGCGGGGGCCAATTTGCTGAGGAGGAACAGCAACAAATACCAGGCTGCAAATTAAGCTCGGGGGAATGTGGCTGGCTGGGCAGTGGGGGGCCTTGAAACCACCAATTAGGCCTCAGCTGGGATGATCCGTCATTAGGGCCCAGGAACGAGGCCCACGCCCAGCCCCTGCTGCAGGGAAATCCTGGGTGCTGAGGGCCTGGCTGAGGGCCCGGCCACCCCGCAGCCATCCTGCCCCTCCCTGGGCCTCAGTTTCCCCATCTGTGTATTGGAGGCCAAGTGGGGGCTTCCAGGAAGGGGCTGGGGGGGCAGCCAGGAGTCCTGACCTCTGCCCTGGGTGGTCGAGGCTGCCAGAGGTCCAGCTGCCTGGCCTTTGTCTCCGCCCCACCCCGGCCAGCGCCAGACTGGCCAGCCCGCATTCCTGCGCTGATTTATGGTGGCCGGGGAGGCCCGTTTCCCCTTTTGCTGCCCGAGGGGTGTGGGGCCCGCAGGTAGACCCGGCTGGCCGGGCCGGCGGGTCCCATGAGCACAGGCACGCACACAGAGCCACACGCCAGGCCTCATCCTCCGACCCCTGCCCCCCCCCCCCCTCCAAGACCTGGTCCATCACCCGAGTCATGGATTTAGGGGTTTGTCTGAGGTTTTTGTCTGTTTTGGCCCCGGAATCTAGAATCGGGCTGAGCACACAGCAGTTGCCTAATAAATGCTTGTTACATGAACCTCGATTTTCTCAGCTGCAATTTCGGGCCAGGCAGGGCAGAGAGGGGGACAGAACGAGCTCCCGACAGGTACTGGAATGGAGAGGATTTCGCCACTAGAGCTGTTCTGGGGCGAACACCCCCCACCCAAAACCGCAGAATGGGACCTGATTTGGAAAAAGGGCGTTTGCAGATAAGATCAAAATGAGAAAATGTCACAGTGAATTCTGGTGGATCCTACATCCAAGGGCTGGGTCCTTATAAGAAAAAGAGACATGGAGGCAGAGGCCTGGAGCCCCCAGAAGCCAGGAGAGGCGGAAGGTTCCACCTGCGGCCCCTGGAGGGAGATTTTGGACTTTGGGCTCCGGGACAGATGGAGGACAGGTCTCGGCTGTGTCAAGTCCACCGTTGGAGGCCCTGCGTCACGGCAGGCCCCTAAGATGCGAATGCAGAGGCCAGCACACCTCCGGCCGGACCAGGGGAGGGCCGTCTCCTCCGAGATTCTGACGCAGTGTTGGGGGGTCTACCCTGCTGGGACCCCCCCCTTCCCCAGCACAGCCCCTACAAAGAACCTCACTGCACTTCCTGCCTCAGTTTCCCCACCTCTCAAGAAGAGTGTGTGAGAAGACACAGCAGCTTTACCCCAAGCACCTAGCACCCCCCCAACCCTCATATTCTGGGTGGGGAAACCGAGGCGCAGGGCAGCAAACAGCTGCCCCATGTGGGGCCAGGAAGGGTTGTGGGGAGCAGGAGCCATTAACCCCCAAGCCAAATGGTGGGTGAATGAGGCCGGTGGAGAGGCACCGACAGACCCCCGTGGGGCCGGGGCACTGATGCGTGGCGGCGGTAGGGGGGACCCAGCTGCTGGCGGGGGAGGCGGCTCTAATGGCCGTTGCTGTGGTCAGCCAACAACAAAGCTGGCATTAAAGGCCGCCTGGGCTTTATGGGTCTCTGGCCCCTGGTTCCGCTCCCCTGCGGTGGGGGTGCCCCGCCCTGGCCAGCTGGCCTAGGCCCCAGGGATGGGAAAGCAGGGGGCGGTGTCCAGGCTGCCCATGGCGGTGTCCAGGCCCCCCTTGTGGGCCAGATCCCAGTCAAATTGCTGGGCCACAGCACACCCCACGGCAAACCCAGGCCTTGGTTCCCACCTGGGTCCTGTGGCTGAAACCCTGCCCCTCCCAAACGTGGACCAGAAAGCTGTGAGATCAGCCGCCCACCAGACACCCGCAGGAGCCCTCAATCCAGGCTGGAGGTCAGGCAAAATCTCCGGAAACGCCCTCCGTGGGGCTGAGGGCCAAGATAAGGCACTCTCCCCTCCCTTCCCCCCACTCCCCCCTCCCTTTCCTCCCTCCCTTCCCCCTCCTCCCCTCTCCTCCTGATTTCCCTGGGGCTGGCTCTGATCAGGGGGGCTCTGGAGACAGACCCGAGCGCCCCTGACCGCCGCCTTCGCCCTGGCTGTTCCCTTTCGCCCTGGCTGTTCCTGTCGTCTGAAACAGGCCTTCTCGGCCCCTTCCCTTCGACTGGGTCCGCCTGGGTCCGGGGTGGTCATTCCCTCCCTGGAGAGGAGCCCCGCCCTCCGCCCTCCCCGGACGGATAACGCAGTGGCCGCCGCCACCTCCACGGACACCCTGCTCCCACCCACCTTTACCAACCACCGGCCTCAGGAGCTTTCTCTGGCCCACGGACCTCAAAGTCCCCGAGTCCTCGCATGGCCCCAGCGGTGTGGATTCACCGATTTGTCTCTGTCTGTCCCGGAACACGGGGAATTCTTATCTGGTTCCCAGTGTCCAAAATCAGGCACACAGTAGTTGCCTAATAAATGCAAGTTAAATGAATTTCCTTTTGCAGTTCGATCCCGTGAAATGGGGCGCCGCATGGCTACCGGGCCGCACGGCAGGCCTGGGGGTCTTTCCCCGAGGGGCCCTGTACCCTCTGTCCACTTCCTGCTGTGGGGAACGGAGGGTGTGGACTCCTAATAACCAAGGCTGGGCCGACCCCCCCTTCTGAGCGGCACCTGCTTCGGAGACGGGGAAACGGAGGCACAGAGCTCGCGGAGCCAAGCTGCCCCCAGGTCCCCCAACCTGGCCGCTCTGGCCAGATCCTTCCCTGCTCAGCAGGTGGGGGCCTTTTCACAGCCGGTGAGTGTGACCCTCCCCTGGCCACAGCCCCCAGGGCCCCCCGGCACCCTCCCAGCCCGCTCCTGCTCCGTCCGATCCCCACACGTGAGCCTTTGGGGGCTCTATTTGGAAGCAAGGTTAGGGTTAGGGTTTGTGCAGTGGTGAGACCCCAGCTCACTGCAGCCTCCACTTCCCACCTTGGCCTCCTGAGCCTCTGGGACCACAGGGAGGCACCACCACGCCCGGCTAATTTTTGTATTTTTATAGAGACAAGATCTTGCTGTATTGCCCAGGCTGGTCTCAAACTCCTGGCCTCAAGTGATCCTCCTGCCCCGGCCTCCCAAAACGCCAGGATGACCCCCAGCCTTGGGGGCTTTTTGAGTAAAACACACGTGCCCCCACCCAGGCCTCCTCCTGGCGCCCTGTTCTTCTGCCTGGAACGCAGCTCCCAGGTCCCCGCAGGGCTCCTGCCTTCCCACCCCAACCCGACGTCGCCTTCTGACGGCTGTGCCCCCCCGCCCCGCCCCTGCTCCACAGCCCCTCTCAGCCTCTGACCCCTCCATTCCTCTTTAGTTTTCTTCCCAGAACTCTGCACAGCCGAGCTGCAGGACACACTCCGTGGCTCTGGGGTGAAGGCACCACGACGTGGCTCTGGGTGCCAGACACCCCCCAGGCCTTGCACATGTGGGGAGGCCTGGGGGGTGGGAGGTACCGGCCCACCTGCTGATGAGGACACGGAGGGGGGCCCTCTGGAGGGGGCACCTGTGAGCAGGAAGGGCAGCGGGCTCAGGTGGTGGCGCCAGTGGGGGAGGGGAGGAGAGAGAACCACCGCCCCCAAGCCCTCAGAGGGCAAACAGGAAATTCTTGTTTGTGGCGAAACGTTGATTATTTTCTCCACCCCACCTCCCACAGAAACAACTGCTCAGGGGGTCAGTGGACTTTGCTGGGGACCAGGATAACTCCCGGGGCCACCTGGGAGGGGGGAGAGGGCTCTCCGGCCGCCCGGACCCCTCTGGAACCAGGGCGCTCAGCTCTGGCTCGGGACTCCCCTCCCCAGCCCACTGGCTTGGCTCTGGGAGGTGGGAGGCGAGGTCAGGAAGAGACCCCCGAGGTTTGCAGGAAATCCAGAGGGAAGGGTTGGCCAGCAGAGGAGGGGGCGTCGGGGGCAGCACAGGCGGCCCCTCCCCCGGCAGGGCTGGACAAGGCAGCGCCCAAGGTCACGTCGCCTGGGCTGTGGTTTCCCGCTCAGTCCCCAGGAAGGCCCCACCTGGGCACTCCTTGCCAGGTCCCAGCAGCTGCGGGGGGCCCAGGGCGGCGTCCTTGGGCCCAGAGGCCCAGGCTGTAAAGAAACCGCCCGTCTGCAGGGCCCCCTGGGAGAACCTTTGCCTCCCAGGCCCCCTCCTGTCTCCCAGGAGGCTCCAAAGTCCAAGGGGCCCCACCTGGGGGATGAGGCCGTGGAGGGGGTGCAGGAGCTGGGAGCACCTGACCTGGCTGCAGCCCTTCGGACGCTCCCTTTGCCCACAAAATTCAGGGAAATCCGAGGAACAACCCAAGCGTCTCGCGATCGGGGCCTGCTGAGCCCCAAGCCTCCAGGAAGGTGGGCCTGAGACTGGCAGAGAGATGTCAGAAGAGAAATTCTTTTTTTTTTTTAAAGAGGGTCTCGCTCTGTAGCCCAGGCTGGAGTGCATTGGTGCAGTCACAGCTCACTGCAGCCTCCACCTCTCAGACTCAAGTGATCCTCCTGCCTTGGCCTCTGGGGAAGTTGGGACTCCGCCACCATGCCCGGTTTTAATGTTTTTTTTTTAGATATGGGGTCTTGCTATGTTGCCCAGGCTGGGCACAAACTCCTGAGATCTAGCAGTCTTCCCTCCTCGGCCTACCAGAGTGCTGGAATTCTGGGCATGAACCGCTGCGTCCAGCCTGAGACACTTTATTTTTATTTTGAGATGGAGTCTCACTCTGTCACTCAGGCTGGAGTGCGGTGGTGTGACCTCGGCTCCCTGCAACCTCTGCCTCCCGGGTTCAAGCGATTCTCCTGCGTCCGTCTCCCAAGTAGCTGGGATTACAGGTGTGCACCACCACGCCCAGCTAATTTTTGTATTTTTAGTAGAGACGGGGTTTCACCATGTTGGCCAGGATGGTCTCGATCTCTTGACCTCGTGATCCACCTGCGTCGGCCTCCCAAAGTGCTGGGATGACAGGCGTGAGCCACCGCGCCCGACCTAATTTTTTTTGTATTTTCCATAGAGACGGGGTTTCGCCATATTGGTCAGGCTGGTCTTGAACTCCTGACCTCAGGGGATCCTCCCGCCTCTGCGTCCTGAGGTGCTGGGATTCCGGGCTGGTGCCACCACGCCCAGCCCGAGAAAGGCACGTTTTGCATCGCGCAATACGGCTTCTGGGAAACTCAAGAAGTGTGTTTTCCTTTAAGGCCAGATACAGGTCTGCAGACGCTCGAAGAGGCAGCCACAGGTTGGAGCCCGCAGCCGCCCCTCCGGCATGGCCCGAGCCACCGCGTGCCCAGTGGGGCGTTCCCAGGCTGCTGAAGGGTCTGAGGGCAAAAGAGAATTCATCCAATGGCCGGGACCACCCAGCCCAGGCAGGAACTCTGAGGTCTGTTTCCTTCTTCTACTTCAGTTTTTCTCCCGTTTTTCTAGGGTCTTACCTAACGTGCTGCAACTCCAGGCGTGAGCCACCGCGCCCAGCCAACGCAGTCTGATTTAAAATATCTTACGGGCCGGGCACGGTGGCTCATGCCCGTAATCACAGCACTGTAGGAGGCCAAGGTGGATGGAGTGCCTGAGCTCAGGAGTTCGAGACCAGCCTGGGCAACACGATGAAACCCCCTCTCTGCTAACATACAAAACATTAGCCGGGTGCGGAGGCGGGCACCTTTAGTCCCGGCTACCTGGGAGGCGGAGGCAGGAGAATCGCTAGAACGAGGGAGGCGGAGGTCGCGGTGAGCCGAGATCGCGCCACGGCGCTCCAGCCTGGGCCACAGAGCAAGATTCTGTCTCGACAAAAAAGATAAAAAGGCCGGGCGTGGTGGCTCACGTTTGTAATCCCAGCACTCTGGGAGGCCGAGGCGGGCAGATCATGAGGCCAGGAGTTTGAGACCATCCTGGCTAATAGGGTGAAACCCCGTCTCCACTAAAAATACAGAAATGAGCCGGGCGTAGTGGTGGGCGCCCGTAGTCCAAGGCAGGAGAATCGCTTGAGGCTGCAGTGAGCAGAGATCGCGCCACGGTGCTCCAGCCTGGGCGACAGAGCAACACTCTATTGCCCCAAAAAGTAAAAACAGAAATAAGTAAAAATACAATAAAAAGATCTCATAAAAGGCTGAGGCCGGGTGTGGGGGCTCACACCTGTCATCTCAGCAAGTTGGTAGGCCGAGGCAGGCAGATCGCCTGAGGTCAGGAGTTCGAGACCAGCCTGAGCACCATGGAGAAACCCTCAGATGGCACAATCCCAGCAACTCGGGGGGCTGAGGCAGGAGAATCGCTTGAACCCGGGAGGCGGAGGTCGCGGTGAGCCGAGATCGCACCACTGCGCTCCAGCCTGGGTGACAACAGTGAAATTCCATCTCAAAAAAAAAAGGCCAGGCAAGCTGGCTCATGCCTATAATCCCGGCACGTTCGGAGGCTGAGTCAGATGGATCACAAGGTCAGGAGTTCGAGACCAGCCTGGGCAACATAGTGACACCCCGTCTCCACTAAAAATACAAAAAATTAACCGGGTGTGGTGGTGGGTGCCTGTAATTACATCTACGGGGGAGGCGGAGGCAGGAGAATTGCTTGAACCCAGGAGGCGGAGGCTGCAGACAGATTTTGAAACTGCACCACCGCACTCCAGCCTCCATCCTGAGCAACAAGGCAAGACTCCCTCTCAAAAAAAAAAAAAGTAAATAAAAATAATAATAAAATTAACCAATTTAAGGTTTTACAATTAAGTGACATTTAGGGTACGACCATGTTATGCGAACCACAGTCTCTGTCCCCCTTATCCCTCATTCGCCGTCCCGTCCCCAGCCCCGGGACCCCCGTCCTGTCTCTGTGGATGGGCCCGTTCGGGACATTTCATAGGAATGGGATCACACTGCGTGACCTTCTGTGTCCGGCGCCTCTCAGCGAGCGTGACGTCGTCAAGGTGCATCTGTGCTCAGCCTGGGTCAGAGCCCCGCGCCTGCGCACGGCTGAGCCGCGTGCCCTGGTGGACGGGCTTCGATGTGTTTGTCCATTTATCCTGCTAGGGACACCTGAGCTGTTTCCACCTTCTGGCTCCTGTGAATCGTGCTGGTTTGAACATGGTGTGTAATCACCCCACCTATTTTGGTTTCCTCTGGTTTTGGGAAAAGAAATAACTCACTGTGACTCCTATAACCAAAGTTTAACTAAGAGAGCTGGTTTTTATCTCCTAAATCCCCATAAAGCACTCAAGCATCCAGGATGGCAAATGAGATGCCCCCTCCTTCCAGCAGCCTCCCGGGGTGGAGATCAAGATCACACCAGGTCCCTCCCCTGCTCCACAGTCAACCATGGCTCCCTACTGCTCCGAGAAGCCCCAGCTCCCTGCCGGACTACAAGGACCCCCCAAGAACCTGCCCTCCACATGGCTACAGCTATCTGTACACAGACCGGCTGTTCCCCCCGGGCCCCCCTTTCCCTGGGTAAGCCCCTCTCACTCCTGCAGCGGCAGATGGCCTGTGCTGACCCCAGCACCTGTCCTGGGGTCAGGCTCCTGCATTGATTTTGGGGACGGCCTCTTTCCATCCTCACCGCCTGCCTCTCACCCATGAAGCAGAATCTGGGCCGGGCGCGGTGGCTCACGCCTGTCATCCCAGCATTTTGGGAGGCCAAGGCGGGCGGATCACCTGAGGTCAGGAGTTCAAGACCAGCCTGGCCAACATGGTGAAACCCCGTCTCTACTGAAAATACAACAATTAGCTGGGCGAGGTGGTGAACGCCTGTAGTGCCAGCTACTCGGGAGACTGAGGCAGGAGAATCGCTTGAACCCGGGAGGCGGAGGTTGCAGTGAGCTGAGATCGCGCCACTGCACTCCAGCCTGGGTGACAGAACCAGGCTGTGTCGAAAACAAATCAAAGCAAACAAAACGAAAACAAGACAGAATCAGGGTCTGTGGTGGCACAGTGGCTGGAATCCAGCAGGCGTCCACCGAGGGAGGAGAAAGGCTGGGCGCGGTGGCTCACACCTGTCATCCCAGCACTTTGGGAGGCCGAGGCAGGCGGATCACATGAGGCCAGGAGTTCAAGACCAGCCTGGCCATCAGGGCAAAACCTGGTCTCTACTAAAAATACAAAAATTGGCTGGGCATGGCAGCTCACGCCTGTCATCCCAGCACTTTGGGAGCCCGAGGCGGGAGGATCGCTTGAGGCCAGAAGCTGGAGGAAGGAGGGAAGGAAACAGGCTGCAAGGAACTCTCCTAACGCTGGCGTCTCCCTCCTGGCCCCTCTCTGAAGCCCTACTCCTGGCAGCTCCCACTCATTGACAGCGCCCCCCCAGCCCCCACCCCCTCCCAGAGGCCTGATAATCCCACTATCAGGCACGGTGGAGGGCCAGGGTGGAGGCTGAGATGACTCAGCACTCTCGGCCACTGCTCCCCAGGTGGGCAGGGTCCCTGGGGGCCCCCGGGCCGCCCCCTCCACACTAACACCCACGCTGCCACTGGGAGGGGCCGGCAGGGCAGGACCCAGCACCGCCTCCCCCACACCCCCGGGGCCCTGCTCTGCACCTGAGGAAACTGAGGCAAGGAGGGGTCCACACGTGTCTGGGAACCAGGTTTACAGAGCCCCAACACCCTGTAAAGCCCCTCACTCGTCCATGGCCTGGAGAGGCAGAACAAGGCGGCAGAGTGGGCCCCGGTAGCCACAGAACGGCGGTGAAGACTCCAGGCCGGCTGGGTGCGGTGGCTCACGCCTGCCATCCCCGCACTTTGGGAGGCTGAGGTGGGCGGATCACCTGAGGAGAGGAGCTTGAGTCCAGCCTGGGCAACATGGCGAAACCCTATTCTCTACTAAAGAGAGAATTCTCTACTAAAATACAAAACTTAGCCGGGCGTGGTGGCGCGTGCCTGTAGTCCCAGCTATTTGGGAGGCTGAGGCAGAAGAATCGCTTGAACCCGGGAGGCGGAGGCTGCAGTGAGCTGAGATTGAACCACTGCTCTCCAGCCTGGGTGACAGAGTGAGACTTTGTCTCAAACCAACAAAAGAGACTCCAGGCCTCGTCCCCTCCCCACTGACGCAGAGACTGGTGACCAGGAATGAACAGCTGGACAGATGAGGCAGGAATGAAGGAAGGAATGAAGTTGGAGCAGAGCCTGGGGCTGTGGGAGGGACGGGGCACGAAGGCAGGAGGACCTGGAGTCTCAAGCCCCAGCCTGCCCGTCCTCCAGGCCTCAGTTTACCCACTGTGGGGGCGGGGCGGGTGCCACCTAGAAGTGGAAGCCGGCGCTGTGGTCCTGCAGAGCAACAGGCCAGGGACTGCGTGCAGCCCTGGGAGGCCGGGGGATTTCAAGTCTCAGGGTGTTTTTCCCTTTCCGGAAACTCCCAGGACACACACAGGCGGCAGAGCCGAGTGGGGACCACAGGGCCAGGCTCACCCGGCTGTCGGCCCACAGTGCGCTCTGCAGCTTTTATCGAGCACCTCTTGTATGTCCTGGCGGATGGTGTATGCCAGGGAGATGCAGTATCCTAAAAGGGCCTGGACTTCGCGGTTCACGGAGCAGGAGGAAGAGGCTGGCTAGGGTGGGTGGCTGCAGAGAAATGAGATGCCAGGGGACAGGCAGCCCTGACCGACCGGCGGGCACTGCAGGGTCGGGGAGGGCAGGGTCACCCACATACAGCAGGCGCTTACTTCCAGGGTGACCTGCCGCCCCGCACACAGCAAGCGCTTACTCTCAGGGTGACCCGCTGCCCACATACAGCAGGCGCTTACACTCAGGGTGACCCACCTCCCCGAATACAGCAGGCGCTTACTCTCAGGGGGACCCGCCGCCCCGAACACAGCAGGCGCTTACACTCAGGGTGACCCACCTCCCCGAATACAGCAGGTGCTTACTCTCAGGGGGACCCGCCGCCCCGCACACAGCAGGCGCTTACTCTCAGGGTGACCCGCTGCCCACATACAGCAGGCGCTTACATTCAGGGTGACCCGCCTCCCCGCACACAGCAGGCGCTTACTCTCAGGGGGACCCGCCGCCCCGCACACAGCAGGCGCTTACTCTCAGGCGGACCCGCCGCCCCGCACACAGCAGGCGCTTACTCGCAGGGTGACCCGCCGCCCCGCACACAGCAGGCGCTTACTCGCAGGGTGACCCGCTGCCCGGCACACAGCAGGCGCTTACTCTCAGGGTGACCCTCCACCCCGCACACAGCAGGCGCTTACTTGCAGCTTGACCTGCCTCCTGACTTAGCCAGCATCTGCTGTGCGAGCTCAGCCCCTTCCCCACCCTCTCTGGGCTCCGCCTGGCCATGGCTGCCCGCCTAAGCCACAAGGCTCTTTCAATTCCCGTCAGCGCAGCCGGCCTCCGTGGCGGATGCAGATGCTGAGGGCCCCGCCAGGGACGGGCAAATTGGGGAAGTGATTCTAGGCCGGGCCGACATCTGCCAGCTCCACTCCCCCCCCCACGGCCGGTCCCCTCTCTGGAAATGCGCGGCGCCCCACCCACGGACAGACATTAATATCAAGCTCCAGAAATGACCAGGACACGCAGCCCGGGAAGCCGGTGGGTCAAGGGGCTTCTCTCTGGATTTCCGGGTCACGAGATTCTGGGGCAGTTTGCTGACCCTGAGCCCCTTCCCGTGGCAGCCCTCCGTGGGATCGGGGGCCGCCTTGGAACCTTGGTCTTCTCATCTGTGAGGAGGCCCTGGGGCAGCTGTGTGGGGGCTGTGACGTGGATAGGGGGTCCCTTGTTCAGGGAGGAGACCCTGATCGGCTGTCAGCCCGTTTCACAGTTGGGGAAACTGAGGCCCACGCATCCCGGAGGGCAGCGGCGGACCTGGCGCTGCGATGTGGCCGGGGTGGGATCCGCTGACAGGCACTCCCAGAAAGCTGGGCAGAGGAGGAAGGAGGCGGCCCCGTGGCCCGCGAAATGACGGGCACAGCCCGGGCCGGCGGTCCCCGACGAGCCCCCAGCCAGGGCACTGCCTTCCACAGCCCCTTTGTCTGCCAGGAAGCCCCTTTCATAGATGTGGAAACAGACGCAGATCTGGGCTGACGGCAGGGCTGCCACGGGCCACGCTCGGCCACACCTCGCCATAGAGTGCCAGCACCGGGCGGGCGGGGGGGCGCCCAGCAAACATTTCAAAGGACCAGAAAGCCACAAATGCAGAATCTCAGTGTGGCTGGGCGCGGTGGCTCCCGCCTGTGATCCCAGCACTGTGGGAGGCCGACGTGGGCGGACTGCTTGAACCCAGGAGTTCGAGACCAGCCTGGGTAAGATGACAAAACCCTCTTTTTGAAAAAAAAAAAACCCACAAAAATTAGCCAGGCATGGTGCCGCCCCTGTAATGCCAGCTACGTGGGAGGCTGAGGCAGGAGAATCACTTGAGCTCGGGAGATGGAGGCCGCAGTGAGCTGAGATGACATCACTGCACCCCACCTGGGCAACAGAGTGAGACCCTGTGACAAATAAATAAGAAAACAGAACCTGAGTTTTGAAGCCTTTTACCCGGGCGCGGTGGCTCACGCCTGTCATCCCAGCACTTTGGGAGGCCGAGGTGGGCGGATCACGAGGTCAAGAGATCGAGACCATCCTGGCCAACATGGTGAAACCCCGTCTCTACTAAAAACATAAAAATTAGCCGGGCGTGGTGGGCACCTGGAGTCCCAGCTACTCGGGAGGCTGAGGGAGGAGAATCGCTTGAACCCGGGAGGCAGAGGCTGCCATGAGCCGAGATCGCGCCATCGCACTCCAGCCTGGGTGACAGAGTGAGACCCTGGCTCAAAAATAAACGAATAAAGTAAAAGTAAAAAACAAACAAATAAAACTGAAATAACCAGCGTTCTGTTCCCCCAGCCCCAGGCAATGACGAACTGCACTCCATGCTGCCGGGGCATTCTGTACAGGGGGGACCCCCGAGACATTCTCATGCTCCCACCTGGACGCCGGGGACGTGCCTCCCCGGGCCTCATTTTTCCCTGCTGAGAAATGGGCTCCGAGTAACCACAGGGCCCAAGGGCTCTGCCCAGGGCTGGGGTTCCCTGCAGCTGGGACCTGGACAGTCCCAGGAAGCCCCAGAAGTGTCATTCCCAACAGGCGAATCCATCTGGAAAGAGGCAGCTGGCGGGAGAGCGGTCCCATCGCTCCCAGCCCAGGCTCTCTGAACGGAAACGCACCCTGGGACGGGCAGCAGGAGCCAGGCAGTCCGAGGGGCCAGAACACGCCTGCCTGGCCACATCAACGTCATCCCCTCAGTGGGACATGGCCCACCTGGAGTCCGAGCCCCAGGACAGCCGCCGGAAGGAAGGGGCCGCTCCCCACGTCCCACCTGGGAGTCAGTAGGAAGGACCTTCCCTGGTGGGCTCAGGGTCTGTGGTCCCTCGGGGCACACCCGGCAGGAGTTTCTGCCAGACCCCAGGCCGAGGGCAGGACAGGAACTGGCCCGACAGAGGGGACACAGCCTGGGAAGAGTCACTCAAGGCTCTGGCCGCTCCAGGGACACCTCACTCCTGGGGAGCAGATGGAGGTGAGTTCGGGTGCCCGGGGCACACAGCAGGCACCCACGACACACGCCATCCCCTCTTTACAGGAGTTAGAGGAGAAACCTGGTGAACCGCAATGACCAAGGATGAAAACCAAGTCACAGGAGCTGCACCCCTTCCAATACGATCCTCGGCTTACGAGCGGGGAAACTGAGGCGCAGAGGAGGAGGTTACGGGCGGCTGGCCCCGGTCGGGGCACAGCTGGGATCTCTGCACTCTGGCGTGGCTGGGCCCTCTCCCCACAGGTAGCATTAAAGCAATGAATAACTGCAGAGGTGATCCGTCTAGTCCCTCCCGAAGAACCAGGTCCAAGTGCTCCCGAGAGCTGGGCACGTGGCCAATGTGGGGGGGGCCAGCAGCCAGGCAGGGTGCCAGCTGGGGCAGAGACGCCCAGCTGCTCCCGGAGACATGGCTGTCAGGGAGGAATTACAGGGCGACGTGGAGGGGATGGGGGTGGCAGAGAGAGAGAGGGGAGAGAAGACAGACAGAGACAGAGACACGGGACCTGGACACGTACCTGCTCCCCTATGAGCCCAGGAGTTCACTCTGGGCAACGCAGCAAGATCCTGTCTCGAAAAAGTAAAATAAAACCAGCCCGGTGTGGCGGCACACGTCTGTGGTCCCAGCTACTTGGGAGGCCAACGCAGGAGGATCACTTGAGCCGGGAGGTCAAGGCTGCAGTGAGCAATGGCTGCACCACGGCACTCCAGCCTGGGTGACAGAATGAGACCCTGCCTGAGAAAAAAACCCTAAAAACCAGACAATGAAGCGAGTCTAGCCAGGCTCGCAGTGGGGAACCCCCAGGGCTGAGTTCGGGGGTCCTGAGTGGGGGACACTCACTTGCCCAGAAGACCCACATTTGTAGTAGTGAGTGTGATGCCCCGAGCTGGGTAAAGGTTTGGGGGCACCGGGGCTGCCATGCGGCACACACACACCATGGCCATGTGGAACCCCCGCACCGGACACCAGACACTCCCACCCGAACAGGTGTTTGTGCAGCTACACAGCCAGACACTCCCACGTACACACACACACACACACACACACACACACACACACACACACCACACCGGACGCGCCCCCGCAGCCAGACACAGGGGGAGCAGACACGCCTGGGAGATAAGGACAGACCCGCCCTTCACTGTGCTGCGCAGCCGGGACTCCAGCGCCAGGGGCATTAGCGTCTGCTCTTCTGCCCCGGGCACGGCTGTGTTCCAGCATGCAGATGAGCTGGCATACAGCAGGTGCTCCCTAAGTGCCCACGGGAGGGTCCTGCTCAGGCACACGTGTGCCCGGGAAGCCAGAACCTGGTGTTTCTACCCTAAGCTCGCCCAGGGCACGGTGCCACACCAGCAGAGATCTCTTCTCTCCAGAAGTCTGAGATCCGTGTGTCAGTGCGGCTGTCAGCCCTGGCAGCTCTAGGGGTGGGGGGGTCCTTCCTTCCTCTCCCAGCTTCTGGGGGCTCCAGGTGTCCTTGGCTCGTGGCTACATTGCTCCACCCTCCGCCTCTGTGTCCACACAGCTATCTCCCTATGTGTCCATGCCCACATTTTCGTTATATTTATATTCTATTTTTGAGACAGAGTCTCGCTCTGTCCCCCAGGCTGCAGTGCCGTGGCGCGATCTCGGCTCACTGCAACCTCTGCCTCCTGGGTTCAAGCGATTCTCCGGCCTCAGCCTCCAGAATAACGGATTACACGCACCTGCCACCACGCTCAGCTAATTTTTGTATTTTTAGTGGAGACGGGGCTTTGCCATGTTGGCCAGACTGGTCTCGAACTCCTGACCTAGGTGATCTGCCCGCCTCAGCCTCCCACAGTGCTGGGATGACAGGCGTGAGCCACTGTGCTGGTTCTTTTTCTCTTTTCTTTGACACAGGGTCCTGCTCTGCTGCCCAGGCTGGAGGGCACTGGCACCAGTATAGCCCAATGCAGCCTCAACCTCCTGGGTTCAAACAGTCCTCCCACGCCAGCCTCCTGAGCAGCTAGGGCCACAGGAGCAAACCACCACGTGTAGCTAAGTTTGTTTGTTTATTTTTTTACACAGATGGGGTCCCATGTTGCCCAGGCTGGTCTCAAACTCCTGTGCTCAGGCGATCCTCCTGCCTTGGCCTTCCAAAACGCTGGGATCACAGGCGTGACCCCCCTCTTAGCGGACAGCCGAGTGACGCGGGATTTAGGGCCACCCTACTGCACAGGACCTCACTGAAACTAACAACAGCCGCAGGGACCCTATCTCCGAATGCGGTCCCATTCTGAGGTCCAGGGTGGAGGTGACTTTTTGGGGGACGCCATCCAATCCAGGACGGGCTCCTCCTGGAACTCGGGTTCTTATCTGCTCTCACGTCCTCCGTCTCTGAGGGTGGCAGAGGAGGCTTCTGGGCATGGAACCAGGGCACTGTATCCAGCGTGGCTTCTGTGCACGGGGCCTGGGTTCACAGGGAGCTTGCTTCCTAAGCCTGAGCAGAACCAGGGCCTGCAGGGTCAGGGGCAAGGGCGGCCCCCACGCAATCCCTGCCCACCTGCCTCCGCCCATGGACCCCCAGCCCAGCCCCGACCAAGGGGCACGGCCGCATCCCGGCGCCGGGGCCTTCAATGGCCAGATTAGCCACCGTTTAACCCTGTGACCCCCAATTGTCCTCTGGCCGTGTGCAACCGGCAGAGCGGAGAAGAGGCGGTCCGCACCCGCCCCCCGCGCGCCACCCACCAGGTCGGCACCGCAGCAGCTCCCAGCCTGGCTCCCGGCTGCCCGTGGGGGACGCCTTGAGTGGGCATCCACGTGGGTGGAGTCATGTCGCCCCCACCCCGGGCAGGACACAGAGTCAGGGTATTTGAGCATCCCAGGGACCTGGACTTCAGCCCTTGGTGTCTGTCAGGGAAACTGAGGCAAGAGTGGCCAGGGCTCTGCCAGCAGCTCCTCTGGGTCTGAGAGGGTAGGGGGCACCCCAGTGGCCCTGTCCATAGCGCGGTGGTCACTGGGGCTGCATTGGCGAGGCTCGCTCCAGAGCCCACAGCGGGCAGGGCGGGCACTGATCTGTGCCCCGTGGCCGACGTGAGCCGTTGACCACGACAGACAGCACCGCTCTCAGCAGCCCCGGGGGCTAATGGTTAACAGGCCTCGCTGTGACCTCGCACTTCAGGGGCCAGCACGAGGCTCCCAGATGCTCAGGAGCACAAGAAGGTCGTCCATCATGGGCACACGTGCACACGCGGGGAGCCAAGGCAGGTACGCTTTTGGATGCACACACAGTCTTGAGCCTGGACGTGCACACATGCACACACACACATGCACGCACACACATACAGGCACGTGCACACATACACACGTGCACATGCACACATGCACGCACATGTACACACATACATGCATCATGCACACATATGCAGGCACACACGCATACACGCACACATGCACATGCACGTGTACACACACATCACGTACACATATGCACGTGCACATACACATGCATTCACACGCACGCTTACACACGCATGCATGCATGTGCGCGCATACACATGCACAAACACATGTGCACACACATACATGCACATATGCTTGCAGCCACCCCTGACACACACACAGCCACGTCCAAACAACACACACGAGCCTGGCCGGCACAGCAGCTCATGGCTGTAATCCCAGCACTTTCAGAGACCGAGGTGGGAGGATCACTTGAGCCCAGGAGTTTGAGAGCAGGCTGGGCAACGTGGCATGACCTTATCTTTGTATTTTAAAAAATGCACACACAGCAGACCAATACCCCAACATAAGACATTCACACAGGATGTGGTCAGGGCAGACGTGCGCCTGGACACACACACCAACAGGTCCACGCAGAACAGGGACGTGGGACATTTGCCACGTCAGTCGGCACACAGAGACCTAAACGAACACCCCAGTACTGGCGGGGGACACGCAGGTGGACGTGTGAGGTGCCGCTGGCTGGGTGCGCACAGCCCCACACCCAAGACCCACAGAATCCAGCAGGTGCCCGACGGGCAGAGGCCCCGGAGGGTCCAAAGACACCGTCTCTGGAGCAAGATCCCCTCCCAGGCAGGGTCCCACAAGACGGGACCCACAAGCTGCCCGGCCACAGGCCCGGCGTGCACACTCGCACACACGCCACAGTGGCTCACCACGCCCATACCCCGGCCGGGCACCACGCGGGGACACACTCTGCCTGCGGGCACCACTCCCTCGGGCCGCCGCGTGTGTTATTAGAAAGCGTGGGGCGGGGCCGGCACTTGGCAGCAGCCACCAGGGTGAGGAGCCGGCGGTGGGCGTGGGGCCAGGCCACGACGGCGGTGACCCTGCGGCGGTGACCCGGCGGCCAGGCGGCGGCACAGGGGCCAGATAAGGCTCTTCCGGCTGAGTCAGTGAGGCTCCTGGCACTGGCACGGGCCGGGGCATGGTGCCAGGGGCTGGCGGGCAGGCACCCTCCCCCCGCCCGCCCGCCCGGGCCCAGCTGGCCCGGTGCCAGCAGCCACAGCGGCTTTGATGAGGCAAGCGATGCCCTGGCAGGGAGGACCAGGCACTGAGGGGCTTCCCGACAGTCCTCCCCCGAGCTCACGTGTGGCCCGGGCTCCCGGAGGCCAAGGAAGACGCTGGCACCAGGGCTGGCGGCCGAGGGCCTGGCGCGGGGCCCTCTCGACAAACACGCCTTGTCTCAAACACAGCCGCCGCCTGTGCACGGGGAAGCTGCTGCCTGACCTCCGGGCAAAGGCCCAGGCCGCGCCGTCTGCCTAGAGCACCGGCCTGCGCTGGGAAAAAGCTCCCTTCGGCCTCTGCTACTGTCCCCGAAACGGGCTCTGTAAGGGTCCTCCCAGCCTCCTGCTCCCAGCTCCAAACCCTGCCGGGGCTCCCCTCCGACCCCAGCTCTGGGTGCCCTGATGTTCTGCCCACCCCTCCTGCTACACCAGGCTTGACGAACCCACGGCCCTCGGGCCACACGTGGCTCAGGACGGCTTTCCCTGTGGCCCAACGTAAATGTATAAACTTTCTTAAAACACTATGAGATTTTTTTGCAATTATTTTTTAGCTTATCAGGTATCATCAGTGTCACCGTATTTTACATGTGGCCTAACACAATTCTTCTTCTTCCAACGTAGCCCTGGGAAGCCAAAAGACTGGCCACCCCTGCCCTACACACTCCAAGCCACAGCACTCCAAGAGGCAGGCCCTGCCCGGTCTCACTAACAAACTCTTACATATCCTGCAAGGCCCCAGCCCCAGTGCCCCTTCCTCTAGGCAGCCTCCCCCTCAATCCCCTCTAGCCCACCCCTGACCCCTCGAGGGATTTCGGGAAACCCAGCAGCCCCTCCAAGCCTCAGTCTGAAATGGAGGTGGTTAGATCAGGGCAGATCTCAATGCCACCTTCACATCCAGCTGTGGCTCCCACCAGTCTGGGGGTCTTCAGGGCAGGATGGAGAAAACGCCTGCCTGCTTCTCCCAGAGCCCTGGCAATTCCAGCTCCCCACCTCCTCCCCATCCTGCTCCAAGCAACTCTCGCTCTCCCGAAGATGTTCATTACGGAACTGTTTACAACAGGGAAATGACCCAGGGAAGGGCACGGATGTGCTGGAGTCCAGCCTCACGAGGGAAACGTCCACACGGCTGAAAAGAACCAGGCGACTCGGAATATCCCAGTTACAACACAAACACACCCAAGGAAAACAGTTCCTCGAAGGCAGCGGTGGGAGGAACCTCCCAGGCCCCGCTAAAGATCACACCTCAGATGCCTCGCAGGTCACATTCCCCGGTGCACGTGGGTAGAGAAAGGCCTGGAGAACCCACAGCTCATGCCCTAGAGGTCAAGCCAGAGGCTCGGAGCTCACTGCAAACAGGCCATTTTTTTCCTCCCTGCAAGAAGAGTGAAACTAGGTTTTACAGGACAGAAACCAGAAAGGACATCTGAGATCCCTTTGTGGAAAGTGGGGAAGGGGGCCGGGTGTGGAGGCTCACACCTGTAACCCCAGCACTTTGGGAGGCCGAGGCGGGCGGATCACCTGAGGTCGGGAGTTCGAGACCAGCCTGGCCAACATGGAGAAACCCCGTCTCTACTAAAAGTATACAAAAAATCAGCCAGGCGCTTTGTGGCCGTTGCCTGTAATCCCAACTACTCTGGAGGCTGAGGCAAGAGAATGGCTTAAACCCGGAGTCAGGGAGTCAGAGGTTGCAAGGAGCTGATATTGCAGGACACCGACTCAAAAAAAGAAAGAAAGGAAAAAAAAAGGGACAGCCTTCTGCTCTGTCGCTCAGGCTGGCGTGCGACGGAGCGATCACAGCTCACTGCAGCCTTGACCTCCCAGGCTCAAGTGATCCTCCCACCGCAGCCTCCCAAGTAGCTGGGACCACGGTGTGCGCCACCACGCCCTCCTAATTTTTTTATTTTTATTTTTTTGGAAAAACAGGGTTTAAGGCTGGGTGTGGTGGCTCATGCCTGCAATCCCAGCACTTTGTGAGGCTGAGGTGGGCAGACCCCTGAGGTCAGGAGTTTGAAACCAGCCTGACCAACGTGGAGAAACCTCATCCCTACTAAAAATACCAAATTAGCTGGGTGTGGGGGCGCGTGCCTGTAATCCCAGCACTTTGGGAGGCCAAGGTGGGTGGATCACGAGGTTAGGAGTTCAAGTCCAGCCTGGCCAAGATGGTGAAACCCCATCTCTACTAAAAATACAAAAAATTAGCCAGGCGTGCTGGCATGCGCCTGTAATTCCAGCTACTCGGAGTGGGGCTGAGGCAGAGAATCGCTTGAACCCGAGGGGGAGGTTGCCGTGAGCCGAGATCACGCCATTGCACTCCAGCCTGGGCGAAGAACAAGACTCCGTCTCAAAAACATAAATAAATAAAACAAAATAAAATAAAACAAAATCCTACCAGGGCCACTCTCTAGAGCCCAGCCAGGCCTGCTGGGTGAGTGACAGGAAGCCACCAGGAGGCTACATCAGACATCGGGAGGCAGAGATCCTAATCACTGCCGGGCGCGTGCCGGCCTCCGAGCGCGCACGTCCCAGGCCCCACGGCGGCAAGGTTCCAGGTGTCCAGGGAAAGAACCCGCGGCCCTGAAGTGGCTGCGCCAACCCCTCTGCAGCCTGGCCGCCCACCAGACCTGCAGCCGACAGCACAGTTTCACAGCTGTCGAGGATCTGCAGGCGGAAGTTAGCCTCGAGCCCCGCCAGGACCCGGGAGGAAGACGCAGGGACCGTGCCAAGCGGCTGGCCAGCAGGCCAGGGCTGCCACGTGCCAGGAAGGGGGTGGGGCAGGCGCCAGAGCCAGCAGGGGCCCCAGCGGGGGCGGAGGGGGGAGCACCGGCTGGGCTGGCTGGGCCCAAGCCACTGTTGACACTGGAGTGCAGGTGCCTGGCCAGCTGGGCGGGTGGCGGCATTGACGGCTGGACCTGCCACACACGCCGAGGATAAGATCCCAGGACCAGCCGGGCGCGCTTTGGGAGGCCGAGTTAGGCAGATCCCTTGAGCTCAGGAGTCTGAGACCAACCTGGGCAAATAGTGAGACCCTGTCTCTAGGAGGAAGAAAAAAAAAAATCCCAGGACTGCAAGGAGGGTCTCCCCCACCCCCACTGCCCACAACCCTCCTTGGCCCCCATCTTCTGGGAATTCCAGTCCCATCTCCTGTAAGACCTCGCCCGGAGTGGCACCCGGCCCCCTACACACAAGCCCAGCTTTAGTCCAACCGCAGGGCCTTTGCACAGGCCGTTGCCTGCCGGGCACACCCAGGGAGTAGACGCCGCCCGGGGGACCGGGCATGCAGCAGGAGCTCCGTGAATACCTAAGACTGCAGGTCACACACGATGACCCCTCCCTGCTCGGGCCTCAGTTTCCCCATCTCAGCTTCCCGCTGCAGAAAACCTCCGATGGCCCCGGCTGCAGTGCCTGCAACTCTGACCCAGAGTGTCACCCAGACAAACTCCACAGTGGCTTCTGCCACCTTTGTTCCAGACGCACTGCAGGCTGAGGGGTCAGGCCCTTCGTCCCTGCCTGATCTAGTCTGGTCACCCCAAAACTGCCCCGTCGGTTTTGGGCCTTAGAAGCTGGGGCTGTCTGAACGGGGCATGTGTCCAGGGTCGGGGGGGTCCCATTCACCTCTGACCCCCCAAGCACGGACTGACTCTGGGGCCTTGACCCTCGCTGTGGGCTTGGCTATGACCCGAGGGGATGGAGGTCTCTGTCCAGCCCCTGCCCGCCCCCCGCACCAGCCCAGGGCTCCCGGACAGACGGCAAATATTGGGTGAATAAACAAATGAAATGAAACAGAATCTGCTCTCAGCGTGTTCATCTGTACCACCTTGAACCCGGAAAAGATGACACGCTCGGCCCAGGCCCGGTCTGCCAGCCCCGAGTCTCCGTTCCCTCACAGGCAAATGGGACGCATGGGGGGTGGCCCATGGAGTACCCCCTTCTTCGGGAAAGGGAAACTGAGTCACACAGCAGGGTGGGACCGGCGAGACGCACCCCGAGTCCCCGCTGCGGCCCTGCCCATTCTCCCACACACTGAACTCTCTTGAGGGCCGCTGGGGTCAGAACTCCCTCCTACCAAGCACCTCTGGAGTCAGGAGCCCCACGGAGGCCCCACTGGGTGTCTGTGCCTCGGCCCCTCCTGGAAGGCTCCTCGGAGCAGGTCCTGGAAGCTCGGGCTTGGAGGAGCTGACCTCAGGCAGGCGTGTCCCAGCGCGTCCATCAGCCACCTCCCTGTGGGAGCCCAGACCAGCCTCCAGCCCTGGGCGAGAAGGTGGCTCCCCCCAGCCGCGCCCAGAGGTCAGGGCAGAGCCCAGCTGGCCGAGGGCCGGAATGTGAGCCTGGCCACCATCTGGTTTCCATCTGCCCGGCCCAGCACGGCCCAACTTCAAAGCATCCCCCGCCTGGCCACTTCCTCTGGCCTGGCCGCCTGCGAGGAAAGGCCGGGGCGGCCTCTGCTTCCTCCTGCAGCCTGGGGTCCCTGAGACCCCCCCGCCAGCCCGGCCTTAACTGCCCACTCAGAGCCTCACAGGTCCTGGCTCCTGCAGCCACACCTGAGCCACCCCCGGGTCCCCTCGGCGGCCAGCGGCAGCCCGCAACCCCCATGGCTCTCCACAGACTCCGGGGAACGGAGGCCTCCTCGCCGCGTCACCAAGGGCCCCGCCCTCTGCCCGCATCGCCCACATGCCTGGCTCCCCCAGCCCATGCCCCTCCCTCCCAGACCTGCAGGTCCATCTCTGCCCCGTCACCCCCAGGTGTCCCCATCCCGGCCGGGACTCCTCACACATCCCCCTTCAGAGCGATGACCCTCAGGCCCGTGCAGCCCACGCGCAGGGGGCAGCACGCTGGTGCTCCGCAGGAACCCCGGTTCTCAACGTGACGCCCGGCTCAGCACACACCCCGAAAAACGCGGGCCTTGCAGGGGCCCCAGCAGGTGGGCCCGGGCACCTGCGGCTCCACCGCCCCGCGGGACGCGCCACTCACCTGCTTAAACTGCTCCTCGTACGTCCAGTCCCCGTGGTCCGGCGGCTGCAGCTGCGGGGCGACATGGGCGGCCCCTCCGGTGTGGGCAGGACCAGGCCCCGGCCGCTCCGGGACCCCCAGTGCCCTGGGAACGCCATCGCTGCCGCGGAAGGCCGGGGACTGCTGGGCCTTGCGGGGGCACGGGGCCGAAGTGCTCAGGCTGGCGGGGCCCGGGGGCCCCAGGCCCTCCCCGTCCTCCTCGTCCTCCTCCTCGTACTCCTCCTCCTCCTCCTCCTCCTCCCCGAGGTCTTCCTCCATCTCCTCCTCGTCCCATTTGGGCTTCCTGGGTGAGCAGAGGACAGGAGTCAGGGGAGACGGTGCCGGCTGGTCCCCGCCTAGGGACAGACCCACTCCCCGGCCCAACCTCAGTTTCCTTCTCTGGAAAGGGGTTTGCAGAGAGCACCTGTGAGCACAGCCTGGGTGGGGCACCCGTGACGCCCATTTTCTTCCCAGTTAGCCCAGAACAGCACAAATGGTCCCTACAGCGTGAATTCTGGGGCCCTGGAGAGCATCACTCGGGCAGGCACGGTGGCGCACGCCTATGATCCCTGCAGCACTCTGGGAGGCCAAGGCAGGAGGAGCACTCGAGCCCAGGAGGTGGGTGGAGGCTGCAGGGAGCTGTGACGTCATCACTGCACCCCAGCCTGGGCCACAGAGCAAGACCCTGTCTCTTTTTTTATATATATATATATAAAGATGGGGTTTCTCCATGTTGGCCAGGCTGGTCTTGAACTCCTGACCTCAGGTGATCTGCCCGCCTCGGCCTCCCAAAGTGATGGGATTACAGGCATGAGCCACCGCGCCCGGCCAAGACCCCGTCTCTTAAAAAAATAATAAATGGGAGGGCTCATCGCAGGCTGGTTCCTGCAGCAGGCACCCTGTCCCCAGCTCCACCTCCTTGTCCCTCCACAGGGAGAATTCTCCCACCGCCATCTGAAATCACCCCCCACCGCGAGCCGCTGCCTTCCACGGCGACCCGCTGGGTATTCCCGGCAGCCCTTTGTACGACCTGACATCACCTGGCTTCTTTGCTGGGTTTTGTTTGTTTTAGGAGACAGGGGCTTCCCTGTTGCCCAGGCTGGAGGGCAGTGGTGCGATCACAGCTCACTGCAGTCATGACCTCCTGGGCTCAAGCCAGCCTCCTGCCTTGGCCTCTCGAGTAGCTGGGACCACAGACGCATTCCACCACACCCAACTCATTTTGGTACTTTTTGTAGAAATGGGGTCTCACTACATTGCCCAGGCTGGTCTTGACCTCCTCGGCTCAAGTGATTCTCCCACCACAGCCTCCCAAAGTGCTGGGATTACAGGCGTGGGCCACTGGGCCCGGTATCTTTGCTTGCTCAGGTCCTCCCAGCAAGATGTGGGTTCCTGGAGGCCAGGGTCCCACAGCAAGGGAGCCCTCGGCCAGCCCTGGGGGGACCCACACGCCGTACAGGCCCTGCTGGCTGCAGATTTTATCTGTCCCTGCTGCCGAATCTGCTGTAGCCATCAGTGGCTAGGTTGCTTTAACTAAGATGAAACAAAGTTAAAGACCTGGGCCTCAGTCGTCCTGGCCACATTTCAGTGTTTGGCAGCCACTCCCGGCAGCAGACTGGAGATGGAGGACGTTTTCACCACCACCCTGAGAGGCCTACTCTCCGGCACACAGTACGGGCTCGAGAAACACCTGCTCGGGGGGACAGGGTCCACGGGACGCTCACTTACTCCCTTTATTAAAAAACAGGAGTTTGAGACATCCTGCCCAACATGGCGAAACCCCGTCTCTACTAAAAATACCAAAATTAGCTGGGCATGGTGGCGCGGCCTATAGTTCCGGCTACTCGGGAGGCTGAGCAGGAGAATCGCTTGAACCCGGGAGGCGGTGGTTGCAGCAGTGAGCCGAGATCGCGCCACTGCCCTCCAGCCTTGGGCGACAGACTGAGACTCCTCAAAAAAAAAAAAAAAAAAAAATTCCCGGCCGGGCTCCGCCTCGCAGTCAGCCGGCTCCACCCTAAGCCCAAGTCCCAGGCAGCCGCCGACTCCTCCCAGCGCTGTGAA
>CAUYQU010059830.1:0-37303 GCA_963574635.1 Cheracebus regulus
GGACACATGCACACGAATGTTCATTGCAGCACTGTTTACAATAGCAAAGACCTGGAACCAACCCAAATGGACATCGATGATAGATTGGACAGGGAAAATGTGGCACATATTCACCATGGAATACTATGCAGCCATAAAAAACGATGAGTTTGTGTCCTTTGTAGGGGCATGGATGAACCTGGAAACCATAATTCTTAGCAAACTGATGCAAGAACAGAAAATCAAACACTGCATGTTCTCACTCATAGGTGGGTGTTGAACAATGAGAACACATGGACACAGGGAGGTGAACATCACATGCTGGGGTCCGTTGGGGGGAAATAGGGGAGGGACAGCAGGGGGTGGGGAGTTGGGGAGAGATAACATGGGGAGAAATGCCAGATATAGGTGACGGGGAGGAAGGCAGCAAATCACACTGCCATGTGTGTACCTATGCAACAATCTTGCATGTTCTTCACATGTACCCCAAAACCTAAAATACAATTTAAAAAAGAAATATGATTTAACTTAAACAGGAGGCCATTGCCTCATGAGCTAGAGAATGGTCCACTGTATCTTTCCATTAAGCAGTGCACACAATTAGTTCAGTAGTGTGAGGACAGACCTAGTTAACTCTATTAGTTAGAACTTGAAACTATTAAAATCAAGTTTAAGTCCATTTTGGATCACTTGACTTCTTTCTCATAGAGGAATCTCTTTCCATTCTTTCCCTTATCCAGGCCAGTTGTGCAGGTCTCTAGCAAAACACATGACCTGAAAACTGAGTGTGAGAAGATAAATGATCCAGCATAAACTCCTCCACTGGCAAGTGTGTATAAGAAAAGATCCTGCCAATTGGTTCAGTAGCTACATTGGTGTGTGACTATCAAACTTATTGCTCAGGCGTAGCTTGGAAATATCTTTAGATGTAGATGAGAAAGTGAAATTTTGCCATCTTGTTTATTTAAATTAACCTTAAATATATGAGGAGAGAAAGAGGTGATATTTCATGGACTCTAGAACCAGAATTATGTACATTAAAATGCACACTCTATATTTCAAAACCATACTGCTGTCAAGCAGAAAAATGAACGTGCCAGGTTTTTATTAAAGCTTTTAAAAATAGGCAAGCACAGTATTTTTCTCACATGTACTAGGCAATGAAAAATGTTTTGTGGATTGAATGAATAAATGACTGCAGAGCTGAATCAGCGGCTCAGGACTGGCTGTACCACGTGCCTTCTTATGAAGAACCAAATTTGCCTTCTAACAGGCTATGTAAGATCTAATTATGTTGGCAAGATAGCATTTTCCTGCATTTTTCTTTGGGCAACTTCTTTACAGGATGATTTTAGCTCAGTTTCCTCTCAAGGAGAAACTGACAAGACAGGAGCCTTTCCACCATCTTCCTAGATGAGTCTTGGTGAGATTACCACCTTAAAAAAGATCATACAGCAGCCCTGACTGTGGACGCCCTAAGCATAAAGCAGCTGTTCTCCTCAGAGCAGTCTGGGTTTCAACAGGCACACTGCAAAAAAAGCAGAAGAAGGAGGAAAGCATTGCTTGTTACTATTGGGACCCTCATTCCCACCTTGGATTAATCCAGGTTGCATGTTCTGATGAGCAGATCAGATAGTACCATCTTTCTAAGACTTGACTCTTACTCCCAAATAAACACTGAAGTATTTTGACAAGTAGGCGCCATAGTCCATTTCCTTTCAATATGAACAGATGGCCACAGATAATTTTAATGTGTGATTTTACCTAGAAGTGAAGAGGTGTCCACATGTCATTAGAGATTTGCAGATGATTCCAAAGATGGAACTGCCATGGGATTCAGGGATGGGAAATGCCACAAGGAAAGTGGACATTGACCATATGACATGGTTTTTCTGATGTTTGTTTGAACCCACAATATATTGGCATCATGTTTTTCCTCCTAAAGAGAGTAATTTCTATAAATATTTAAATGACTGAAATAATACCCTCTTTCAAATTCTCCATGGAGAAAAGAATCAAGCACAAAATACCACATAGCTTCTACATCTCAATTGTCTTCTCCAATAGAAGACTTTTCTTGCTGTGTAGCCATTAGTGTATGTGCCTCACCATGGGAATTAATACCTGCAAATGCCTGCCAAGTAATAACATATGATGTTATCATATTCTAAAGAAGTTGGCCTTCATAAATCACGTAAGTTCAATGATGCATTGGCACATTTAAATTAATCATAGATGATATCAATACGGTAGTGCTCTCCTTATCTATGGTTTCATGTTCTGTAGTTTCAGTTACCCAGAAACAAACAATTCATAACTTAAATTGCACGCTGTTCTGACAAGTGTGATGAAATTTCATGTCATCCTGCTTCTACCTGCCAGGACATGAACTATCCTTTTGTGCAGCATATCCATACTGTACACACTCCCCACCCATTACTCATTCAGTAGCTGTTTAAATTATCAGATTCACTGTAGAGGTATCACAGAGCTTATGTTCAAGTAACCCTTATTTTACTTCATAATGTCCCCAAAGCACAAGACTAGTGATGCTGCCATATTGATATGATTGTTTTATTTTATTATTAGTTATTATTAATCTTTTACTGTGCTTAATTGATAAATTAAACCTCTTCATAAGTATACATATGTAGGAAAAAAACATAGCATATACAGGTTTCTATACCATTCACAGTTTGGACACCCTCTAGGGGTCTTGGGATGTACCCCCTATGGATAAGAAGAGACTACTAATTCTTTTTGATAAAATGTGCATATGAAACCAGAACTGCAAGAACAAATGGGTTACTATGCAGGGTATCTCCGGGTCTGGGTACAGAATAAGTAACATATGTCTTTAAGCTAGGGTTTTCTTGATAAAAATTAAAGTATCAGGTGCAATTGTTAACATTTTGAACATTTTTAAATGCGTAGCCCACCTTCAATCTCTTAGCACCTACATCCACTCTACCTCACTTTTCTACCCTTTCAGTCTTTGCTAATGATGTACTACACTAAATTCCAGGTCTTGTTTAGAAGATAAAAATCTCTGATTAAAACAGAAGGAGAGGTCTTAACACTACTATTCTACTTACTACAACTATCTCTGGATATCTCAGTGATGTGTTAAAAATTAACACTTGTGTTTCTTGGGTGGGAGAAGCACATTGGTTAGCACAAGACTTGACAAATGTAATTTTCCATTTTACTGAATGAATTTTGTCTATCTTAAGAAAAAGGACAAAATTTGGGGATTACTTTTTTGAAATTTGAATAAATTGACACTATGTTTCTAAAACACTTGGTGCAAACTCAGATGTTGTCCTTTCGCAGCATATTCGATATCACCTACAAAATAAGGTCATTTTTTTTATTACTGAAGTTAAAATTGCTTCAAACTGTTGCCTAAGTTAATCATAAGAGTCCTTCTCCTTTTCCTAGGGTCCCCCTTCTTGACAGTTCCAAGGCCTCATGCTCTTGACACCTGTCAGTCGTATTTGAGGCTCTTTCCAACAGTTGGGGCTGGAATTCAGGTGTAGCCCTTTAAGGCCAGGGAGGCTCACGAACAGCCAGACTGCTACTTATTCTCATAATTCCTGTAGCACGTGCCTTGGAGTTCTTGACCACAATATAACAGGACAGGAGGAGTCGAGTTGGTCCACCACTACTGTCATGTAGAGAATATTCTATGTGCTCCCTGGTTACTGCCATGGTTGTGGGTGCATGTTCCTAGAGTCTCTCAGATAATGGGTGGCATGGATGAAGGATCTCTCTTGCTCCTCAGATTTGGATTTGCAAGTGGTCATCTCATGCTACCAAAAGTCTGCAATCCGGTCTTTCAGTTTCTTATTTCATACTCACAGGCCCCACCACCAATCTCAAAGCTGCCAAATGGCGTAAAATTGGCTAAAGCAGGGAGGATTCCCAGCCTCAGCTACAGGCTGTGCCTATAACTCAGGTCTTCCAGGACCACTTGATCTGGATATTAAGCCCAGAAGGCTAGGTATTCTGCTCTGCCAGCTGAGTACAGCTGTGGATTTCATAATGCATTGCTGATAATCTAACAAAAAAAATTGATTACCAAAGGGAAGGGTTTGTGGTTTCATTCAACTTTCTCTCATGAGGGCCCAGTTTTTTTTATTATTATGAACAATAATCCACTCCTTCTAAAACAGAATTCCAGTATTATATCCTGAAGAATGTTAATTGAGAGGCAAACAGGCTTGTTGTTAAACTTTTAAAAATATGTCCTATTATACCCTTTCTGTAGGTTATTGGGTGTTGCCCTGCTGTATAAATTCATAACTTAATTCTGTCTTCCCAGAACACAGGCGAGCAGCTCCAGGGTAGCTTGTGGTCTTCAGTGCACTTCAATATTCAGAGAACAAGAAAAAAAAATACTAAATATAAATCTAAAGTAGGGATTTTACCACTTTTTTCAGATTTTTTTAGTATTAAAATGTTCTTAAAATATTTAGAACGTAAGAAGAGGTTTTTCATAGTCCAGGATTGGATTCATGTAAATATAAAGGCAAGTAACACATTATTTGAAAACCCATCCATCCTCCTGCCCGAGAAGAAAACTGAGTTCAGAAAAACTGAACTAAGGCCTTTGAAATTGGGTAACCCACCATTTTCTGGACCATAGCAGGCATTCAAGAAACACTGCTGATTAAAAAGTAACTGTAGAAATCCATGTTATTTGGTGAAAGAGCTAAATCAGTGGGCCAGGCTCTCATTGCTGGCAAGAGACTTCTCAGGAGGGAGACCATTTGCCTCTGCCATCTACTCAGATTCCATCTGTGTAGGTTCAATCCTCAGGAGAAAGATGTTCTTTCTCTTTCAGCATCCCTCCCTGCAATGGTCCTTTCCTACAGAACAGGAGGACCAGATCACCTGTCAGTGCTCTTCTGGCCTCACAAAGAATAATTTCACATGCTTCTTGGTCACTGCTAAGGTGATAGAGGCTGTACCCCTGCTGACTTAGTCTTGGTCTCTTGGATTACATATGTAAAAGATAAGGGAGCTTTTTTTTTTTTTTTTTTTTGAGGGTTAGCTGTGGTCACTGCATGACACCACTGGTCTGAGATGCAGCCCTATTCTGTGTCATTTAACTTTCATAGTCCCAGTCATAGGCTCATGGAGCAATGTTGGCTAGGTCAAAAGAGGGTTCCAGCCTCCACTGTAGACTGTATCTAGAGCTGCCTCTTCCTGGATCACTTGACCTTGACATTGAGGTTTTGTCACAGGCTTCCCTCTCCTTCATGACCAATACCCCTCAGTAAGAATTGGGATTGTCTTCTGCCAGATGAGCTCAGCCAGGGCCTTTTTAACCCATCAGAGAGCAGTGAATAGCATTGATTCCCAAAGGAGGAAGAACTGAGTTTTCAATCTTTTTTCCTCCTAGAAGACTAAATATCCCCTTATTAAAATCTCCACTTCTCCTGGAGTCACACACCATTTTCACAAAACAAGGAATAGCTGAGGATTCTATGACAAACAAAAAATATTGCCCTATTATATACTTTCCCTAGGATATTGTGTGTATCGGGCTTTTTTAAAAAAAAATCCATAAAGAAAAGCATCTCAAGTCAATCTTTCCAGAGCAAAGTTTGTCTGCTCCAAGATGACTTGCAATCTCCTCCACTAGGCCAAGCAGTCCCTGGCAACATTCTTGGAAGACAACATTTAAAAAGACCAAAAAAAAAAAAATGTTCTGCCCATTGGATATCCCAATATACAGTGTGATATTTCAAAAATGCATGTGTCAAACTAAGTTTGCTTAATTTCTTGTCTTGTCTTTGCCTAAAATATGAATCAACATGAGACTATATCCTCTTTTCTCCTTTTCTTTACTTGTGTCTTCACTGTCCTACTCTTATCTGATTCTTGTTACTCTTGCTAAATTTTTCACTGGCAGTCTACTTACTGAATAACTCAATGCTAGGAGGTGGGGGCTTTGACAAACTAGGATACGGAAGTGTTATCATTAGCAAATAGCAAGCATCTCAAAGATACTAGTTCTTTTTTAACATAAAAAACAAACTAGCTCAGCGTGGTGGCTCACATCTGTAAACCCAGCACTTTGGGAGGATGAGGTAGGAGAATTGCTTAAACCCAGGAATTTGAGACTAGCCTAAAAAACATGGCAAAAACTCATTGCTACAAAAAAATTTAAAAATTTAGCTGGGTGTGGTGGCATGCACCTGTGGTCCCAGCTACTTGGGAGGCTGAGGTGGAAGAATCACTTGAGCCCGAGAGGTTGAGGTTGCAGTGAACTGGGATTGCACCACTGCACGGCAGCCTGGGTGACATGGTGAGATGCTGTAAAAAAAAAAGAAAGAAAAATAGCCTAAACATGTGTCCTTTCTCCTGAATTTATTCTATTTATTCCTATTAAATCAAAGAATTAAAATAGTATAAAGAAAAAACTGTGGGTAATGATAGCATCTACATTTATGGTAGTTAGTCAAACCCATTGCCAAAGATAACAATCCCTGTCTGTAACCTCAAGATCTCTCTGGCTCCCCTGCAATCTCAGTACTTTGGGAGGCCAAGGTGGGAAGATCCCTTGAGTTTAGGAATTCAAGACTTGGCCTGGGACTGAGCAACACAGTGGGACACTGTCTCTACAAAACGTTCAAGAAATTAGACAGGCATGGTGGCACTTTTTTGTAGTCCCAGCTACTTGGGAGACTGAGGTGGAAGGATCACTTAAAACTGGGAGGTCAAGGCTGCAGTGAGCTGTGATGGTGCCACTACATTCCAACCTAAGCAGCAAAGCAAGACCCTGACTCAAAAAAAAAAAAAAGATCTCTTGGCTCTGAGCAAAATTAATCAATAAGTAAACAAGTACATTTTTCTATTTTTATTTCAAGATGTACTATTTTTTGGAGTCATCAGAAATTTCATTTCAAATGTTCAATAATGGTAGATCACTACAGACTAATATAGTATTATCCCTGAATACAATTATGCTTTAATTAGTTAAAAGGTTATTTTTCTAATAATTTAGAAAAGTGATTATTGCCAAACAAACTTTACATAACAAGAAAAACACATTTTCTTTAGGAAGATTAACAATTACTGAGTTTTCACTTCCTAGAATTTGTCTTGACAATAAATTCTAGTTAGCAGCAAACTTATTGCTTAACAATATAATTTACTGAGACTCAAAGAACAGAAATTTAAATCATTTACACAAAATACGTCTTTCAGTAGTAAGACAAAGCTGATTTTGTAAGCTCTTCATCTAAAAATGTGTCTATAAATGGCATAAGAGCTTGTTTATATTGCCAACTTGGCACTTTATACAGGAAGGTTTGCTTCTGTGACATGGTTAAAAACTATTCAATAGTCCAAATAGCTTATGCAAGGTTTCCAGCAGAACTAAGCTATGTGACATATTTTGCAGCTAAAAACCATATTCATTGATCTGTGTATTTACTTTGTTTGTGTTGACTTACTCTTGACCTCAGGCTTTGGAAAAATAAATGTGAACCTCATGATTTCATGAACTGCTATTTATTGAATACTTACCATATATATGGGTATCTATCTATGTGTACTCATACATATGAGCAAAGAAACAATGATAGGATTCAGAAGCTGGAAACACATCTCACATAGTGAGTCCAGAAATCATTGTGTCCCCAAGGTTTCTGCTTCATAAATCTGCTGCCTCTTGTTAGTTCAGATGAGAATATGTGAACTAATGTGTCAATGACATGAGTACATTTATTCCTAAAAATAATTGTTTTCCGTGGACTTAAATTCAGCCTCTTCAATCTCCCCTTAAAATAATTTATCTTTCATATCAAAAACAAATTCTGTTTTTTAGCCTTTATAAATAAAATAAAATCATTTTAGTGTGCATATTTCTAATCCCTTTAGTTTCTTTGAATTTTGGATTCAGCTGGGTATGGTGGCTCATGCTTGCAATCCCAGCACTTTGGGAGGCTGAGGCAAGTGAGTCATTTGTGACCAGGAGTTCAAGACCAGCCTGTCTAACAGGGTGAAACCCCGTCTCTATAAAAACAACAATAAAAAGTTTGTTGTGTGGTGGCGCATGCCAGGATGAGGCATAAGCATCACTTGAACCTGGGAGGCAGAGGTTGCAGTGAGCCCAGATCGTGCCACTGAACTCCAGCCTGGGTTACAGAGTGAGATAGTCAGAAAAAGAAAAAGAAAAAGAATTTTGGTTTCATGTTTGCAGTCATTTTTAGGATAAAGAAATTATTTATAATTTTAAAGTATTTATATGTTATGTAGTTTCTTTCAGGAAGAATTAAAAATTCTTATTTTTTATTCTGAAAAATCTGGCTTCTTGTTTCAAATTTTATCCTTGGGTACCTCGGTTTCCTGCCGACACAATAATAGAAGCACTTTAAGTTCTTAGCTGCCACAATTTAAGTAAAGCCATTACAGTATTTATTATATTCCATAGGAAAAAAATAAGGCTCTTAACATTCTCTGGATTGCTGTTGCAATTTATGAAAAGGTCAGTGAAATGGCATTCTAAAAATGCTCTCACCTTCTGCCATAGGCAAAAAATGTCCATAGGGGAAACTTCTGTTGGCTTCATTGCAGATCCTGACTCACTCAGTGTAAATGCCACTGCCAAATGGGTTGTCACTGGTTAATTTGGATTCTCTTGCTCCTTCACAATGCTTTAAATTGCTCTTTTCTCTCTGTTACTGCAATTGTCTGTTTAAACCTTTTACATTTTAACTTCCTAAAAAATATGTGTCTTTTTTATGCATCTTCAGAAAAATAGGAACTGGTCACTCACTTTCTCCACCCCAGCAGTTTCTGTGGATAGGTGTTGGGTTTCAATCAGGTTAGGATACAATAAAAAGGATTTTTTAAACTTTTATTTGAAGTTGAGGGGTATATGTGCAGGTTTGTTACATAGGTCAATATCTGCTGTGAGAGGGCTGTTGTACAGATTATTTCATTACCCAGGTATTAAGCCTAGTATTCATTCATTATTTTTCCTGATTCTCTCCCTCCTTCTACTCTCTACCCTCTGATAAGCCCCAGTGTGTGTTGTTCCCCTCTGTGTATCCATGTGTTCTCATCATTTAGTTCCCACTTATAAGTGAGAACATGCTGTATTTAGTTTTCTGTTCCTGCCTTAATTTGCCAAGGATAATGGCCTCCAGCTCCATATGTGTCCTTGAGAAGGACATAATCTTGTTCTTTTATTAGTATTATTATTTTGAGATGGAATCTCACTCTGTCACCCAGGCTGCAGTGTGGTGGTGTGATCTTGGCTTACTGCAACCTCTGCCTCCCATGTTCAAGTGATTTTCCTGCCTTGGCCTCCCAAGTAGCTGGGAGGATTACAGACACCGCCCTCACCCCACCACACCTGATTAATTTTTTGTATTTTTACTAGAGACAGGATTTCACCATGTCAATCAGGCCGGGCTTGAAATCCTGACCTCCAGTGACCCACGTGCCTTGGCCTCCCAAAGTGTTGGATTACAGGCATGAGCCACTGCATCCAGTCTCTCATTCTTTTTTATGGCTGCATAGTATTCCATTGTGTATATGTACCACATTTTCTTTATCCAGTCTATCATTGTTGAGCATTTAGGTTGATTCTATGTCTTTACTATTGTGAATAGTGTTGCAATGAGCATACATGTGCATGTGTCTCTTTTTTATTTTTTCTTTATTTTTTCTTTCCTTTAATCCATCTTGAGTTAGCATGTGTCTTTACAATAGAACAATGTATACTCCTTTGGGTATATACCCAGTAATGGGATTGCTGAGTCAAATGGTATTTCTGTCTTTAGGTCTTTGAAGAATCATCACCCTGTCTTCCATAATGATTGAGCTAATTTACACTCCCACCAACAGTGTATAAGTCTTCCTTTTTCTCCACAACCTCGCCGGCATCTGTTATTTTTTGACCTTTTAATAAAAGCCATTCTGACTAGTGTGAGATGGTATTACATTACAGTTTTGATTTACATTTCTCTAACCATCAGTATGAGCTTTTTCTCATATACTTGTTGGCTGCATGTATGTCTTCTTTTGAGAAGTGTCTGTTCATGTCTTTTGTCTACTTTTTAATGGGGTTGTTTGTTTTTCTCTTGTACATTTGTTTATGTTCCTTATGTCCTGTCTATAGATTGATATAAAATAAACAAACAAAAATAAAGCTAAAAAATTAAAAGGTAAAATTTAAGTTCTGTATAGATGTCAGATATTAGACCTTTGTCAGATGCATAGTTTGCAAAAATTTGATAGTTTCTTTGCTGTGCAAAACTAAAAATCTTTAGTCTAATTAGATCTCATTTGTCAATTTTTGCCTTTGTCACAATTGCTTTCAGCATCTTCATCATGAAATCTTTGCTCGTGACTACATCCTGAATGGTATTGCCTAGGTTGTCTTCCAGGGTTTTTATAGTTTTGGGTTTCACATTTAAGTCTTTGATCTTGAGTTAATTTTTGTAAGCAGCATAAGAAGTGGACAAGTTTCAATTTTCTGCCTATCCCAGCACTATTTATTGAGTACGAAATTCTTTCCTCATTTCTTGTTTTCATCAGATTTGTTAAAGGTCAGATCATTGTAGGTGTGTGGTCTTATTTCTGAGTTCTCTATTCTGTTCCATTAGTCTATGAGTCATTTCTTGTACCAGTACCATGCTGTTTTGGTTACTGTAGCCTTGTAGCATAGTTTGAAGTCAGATACTGTGATGCCTCCAGCTTTGTTCTTTTTGCTTAGGACTGCCTTGGCTATTCAGGCTTTTTTGGTTTCATATAAATCTTATTGTTTATTTATTTATTTTTTGAGATGGAGTCTTGCTCTGTTGCCCAGACTGGAGTGCAGTGGCACATTCTCACCTCACTGCAACCTCTGCTTCCTGGGTTCAAGCTATTCTCCTGCCTCAACCTCCCAAGTAGCTGGGATTACAGGTGCATGCCACTATGCCTGGCTAATTTTTGTATTTTTAGTAGAGATGAGTTTTTGCCATATTGGCCAAGCTGGTCTCAAACTCCTGACCTCAAGTGATCCATTAACCTCAGTCTCCCAAAGTGCTGGCATTATAGGTGTGAGCCACTGCACTTGGCTGGGATCCATATGAATTTTAAAATCATTTTTTCTAGTTCTGCGAAGAATGTCGATTGTAGTTTAATGGGAATAGCACTGAACCTATAAATTGCTTTGGGCAGAATGGCCATTTTAACAGTACTGATTCTTCCTATCCATGAGCATGAAATATTTTTCCATTTGTTTGTGTCATCTCTGATTTCTTTGAGCAGTGGTTTGTAGTTCTCCTTGTAGAGATCTTTCTCTTCCCTTGTTAACTGTATTCCTAGGAATTTTATTCTTTTTGTGGCAATTGCGAATGGGAGTTGGTTCATGATTTGGCTCTCAGCCTGACCGTGGTTGGTGTATGGGAATGATAGCAATTTTTCCACACTGATTTTGTATCCTGAGACTTTGCTGAAGTTGCTTATAAGCTTAAGAAGCTTTTGGGCTGAGAAAGTATGGTTTTCTATATAGGATCATGTCAACTGCAAACAGGGATAGTTCAACTTCCTCTCTTCCTATTGAATGGCTTTATTTCTTTCTCTTGCCTGATTGCCTGGCTATAACTTCCAATACTATGTTGAATAGGAGTAATAACAGAAGGTGTCTTTGTCTTGTGCTGGTTTTCAAAGGAAATGCTTCTGGCTTTTGCCCATTCAGTATGACGCTGGCTGTGGGTTTGGCATATAGGGCTAATAAAAGGAATTTAAATCAATCTTCATTAAGTGACTTCACATTGGACTTGGGAGTAGAAGAAATGCAGTTGATCCTAACTGCTCTTTTTCATTCTCTGACTTTCTCCATTCTCATCTCCAAATAATGAAGAATGTCTCATGATGTCAAATTTGCTTTTGTGTTATTACAGCTCTTGGTGACATTTTTTAAATGTTTTGCTTCTTTTGAAACTGAATGCCAACAACTACTTGTGACATTTGCTCTTTCCTTTTAAGGAGTTCTGATGAGGGCTGGTAGTTTAATGGGAATAGCATTGAACCTATAAATTGCTTTTGGCAGTATGGCCATTTTAACAATACTGATTCTTCCTATCCATGAGTTCTTAGAGGCGGTATGGACTCATTGAAGTTACTGATGAAAGCAGACTTGTAGTGTCTTCCCCTCCAAATCCATTCTCCTCTCCCCCTCACCAAATTCATTCTCCTTTTCTAGGGTATCATCTAGAAACTAAATGTTATAGTCACGCTTGCAGCTAATAGTGGCCATGTGACTCAATTTTTCACCGATGGAATGCAAGCAGAGGTGATGGATGCAACCTCTGCTTCAGTTAGTTAACAGGAAATGGTTTTCCCTGGATTTTCTCTATTACTCCTTCATGCTAACTGAATACAGACATGCCTGAAGTGCAGCTTCTGCTTTCCACACACGCTAGTGCCCTGGAAAAAGGAGGAAGATGATGGAAGCAACCTATGTCTCTGAATGACCAAATAGAGCAGAGCTGCCCTATAGCCTCAATCAGATACTGTTGCATGAGAGAGGAATAAGCTTCAGTCTGTTGCCAGCCACTGGACGTGTTGTAGATTTGATATGTTTTTATTCAGCAGCTTAGCCTTTGCTCCTATTGCTCCTCTGAGCCAGAACAGATTTATTCCTTTTCTTCCCATATTATACCACAGGGTTTGGATAATGCCCTGTGGATATGGGAAGAAAAATAAATCTCTGCTGGCCCCTACTAAAATCATCCACACACAATCCATCTAATCAACATTTAATGAACTCATACCTTGTACAGCACTCTGGGCTAGGCATTGTGTGAGAAATAATAGCAGCTTCGCGTCTCAGAAAAGATAAGAAATCACACTCCTCGGGAGGGATCATAAGAGACCTAAAAAAAAAAATGCAGTGGTGGATGTGGGTCTCATGTATGTGAAGGACTCCATAAATAGAGGTGAAGAAATGGAAATTCTCAGCAAGAGAGGATATCCTAGCAAAGAGACAGGAAAAAAACTTCATCTTGGCTAGAGTATGATAGGCATAAAGAGAAAATAAAAGATAAAACCAAAAATATACAGAGGCCGTTTTTAAAGAAGTATCAGACCAGGAAGGCAGGCCTGGGCAAAGTGTGGAGGTTTTAGCTAAAGGATTGAAAATCTGTTTCCAAGTCTCATAATTCAGCTAGGCCTAGACAAAAGCTCTTTCTTTTCTTCATTTTATTTGAAATGACTTTTGTTGCTGCTACCTAACAAGTGCCAGCATTAATTTAGTAAATAGCTTTGAAGATAGGAGACACTTTATAAATATTGATAGTAAACCATTAATTTTATTTTCATGGCTACCATAGACCATGCCACTGAGTTACTTTGGAATCCTATGAGAATGTCAACCTTTTTCACATCAATTTTCTAGTCCAATCAGTAGGGGAAATGCCAAACTAATTGAAATGTATTTAGAACTACATGATTTCTAAATTTGTGCATGCAATGTTTGTTTTTCTTTCATTAGCCATACTATCAAATCAATATGCATACCTGTGTGCTTTTAAACTAGCATACTTGACTTTCCAGGTTGCATTTTTTTCAAGTGTAAGAGGAATGTACATATTTCTTGTTTGTGTTTGGATTACACTCTTAATGGTGATGGTTTCTTTACTGCTTGCCAAAACTAAATCATTATTCTCTATTATTCTAAGAAAGTAGTGTTGATGGGTTGGGATTTCAAGCATACCTAGCATAAGATCCATACGAAAACTCTTTTTTCTTTTTTGCCTGAGTTACTGCACAACGAGACGTATAAATGTGTCAGCCAAGCTTCCACTGATTATGTTAACAGTGCTAAGGAGAAGGGATGGCTCATTACAAAATTTTATTTAAGAACTGCTCTTACATATGAAAGCAAAATTGCTTCCAAATTCACTAACTTGTGCCAACAAATTATCATAATTGAAGAGTGGGGCAAATCTATAGAAAATTTAGATAGAGATGATAGAGATACAGGTAGAAAGAAAGATTTTGTTCTGAATTGCACATAAGCTCAGTGTGGTTAGAGATATGACATCTCACCCATCCCCCCTGTCCCCTCATCGAAAACGGTACAGCCTATCTATTATTCTGGAAGTATAAAATAAGAGGTATTAAGGAATCATAATATTAAAAACCTCACCAGCATGTTTCTCAGGGAAAAAGCCAATACTACGACTGTATTTTGTTGTTATTAACTCATTTTGGTTTTAATTATTTTTCAAAAACTCAAATTCCTAACGCCTCACCTATCTATGCAATATTATCATCTCAATTATGTTACTGCAGATCCCTTTGACATTGCCCTTGGAAATATCCAAATTTTTGTCTTATTATGGGAAAAAAAAGTCACTATCCCTCCCCATTACTTACTTAAGCTAGTCTACTATTTTACTTAAACTATTATGCTGAAATACTACTATTATACTTAGACCATTAGGCTAATCATCAAGTGTAATTCATATTGTTTATATTTGCTAATTTTAGGTAATTTTTGTCCCCTTATAAACTCTCTTGAAACCAAGTCCCTATGTGCATATCTGTCAATACATAATCAGCTCGCTGGTAGAAACTGCTATGATGATAGTCAAATAGTTTTTCTTTGCTCCAGGCCACCTGGAGGAATAAATTTTAAATTTATTTTCTTTCTAAATGACCTGACTCCTGGATTTTGCATAACAATATCTGCTAAAAAGATAATCTGACATTATCTGTTTATTGTCTTTCTTTCTCCACTAGAATGTAAGCTAGTGGTCCATAGTCAGTGCTAAGTAAATACTAGTTGCTTATCCTTGCCATAATTGTCACCACCATCATCACCATCACTGTTATCTGTAGAAGTCCCAATTCCTTGTCTGGGTTTCCAACCCTTTGTTCCCTAGCTGGTTAGCTTCAGTTGGCAATCCTGTCTAGTTAGTGGTATGGATTCTCAGCTTTGCCTGCTCAGAAATACGTAACTTACCTGACCACTACCTACCTTAGCCAATTTTCCTATTCTTTAACCCCCATGCCTTCCTCAGACTGTGGTATATTCATTTCCTTCTTCCATATAATCACAGCTTGTTAGAAGTAGAAGGCACTTAAAGATCATCTTGCTTAACCCTTCCTTTTAAAAATGAGAAAGGTGCCTGGCACAATGGCTCATGCCTGTAATCTCAGCACTTTGAGGCCAAGGTAGGTGGATAACCTGAGTCTGGGTGTTCCAGACCAGTCTGACCAACATGGAAAACCCCCGTCTCTACTAATAATACAACATTAGCCAGGGATGGTGGCATATGCCTGTAATCCCAGCTACTTGGGAGGCTGAGGCAGGAGAATTGCTTGAACCTGGGAGGTGGAGGTTGCAGTCAACCAAGATGGCTCCATTGCACTCCTGCCTGGGCAACAAGAGCAAAACTCTGTCTCAAAAGGAAAAAAATAAATTAAAAAAAAAAATGAGAAAAGCAGAATTTAGGTAAGTAGGTGATATAACTAGCGGAACCCACTCCATTCTCTAAGTCCAAGGTGTCCTTCTCTATGACCATGGTTCTCAGCCAGGGATGATTTCAGTACCCAGGCAATGTCTGGAAACATTTTTGATTGTCAAAACTTGGGGTGCAGAGTATGCTCCTGGCATCTGCTAGTGTTCAGCAGGATCCTTGTCCTCTATTCACATTTAATCCTACAGCTGTAAATGGTGTTATATAAGAGACAAATGAGGTTAAGAAATTAACCTAAGTACACTTGGCTAATAAGTACAAAAGCCATCAATTACAAGGCCATCTGGCTTTAAGACACAATCCACTCTCCACCGTGGTGCCCTTGTCAAAAGAAAAGTAAAAAAGTGCTATATACTTCCATTTCTGGACCAGCGTCTTTCTTTCTGTACCAATAGTGCTCATGAAAACATGATGAACGTTCCTAAAACCCCGCCAGACTTTCTGTAAGAAGTGTGGTAAGCACCAACCCCACAAAGTGACACAGTACAAGAAGGGCAAAGATTCTCTGTTTTCCCAGGGAAAGCAATGATATGACAGGAAGCAGAGTGGCTGTGGTGGGCAGACTAAGCCGATTTTCCAGAAAAAGGCTAAAACTACGAAGAAGATTGTGCTAAGGCTTGAGTGCACTGAGACCAACTGCAGGTCTAAAGAGAATGCTGGCTATTAAAAGATCCAAGCATTTTGAACTGGGAGGAGATTAGAAGAGAAAGGGCCAAGTGATCCAGTTCTAAGTGTCATCTTTTTTTTTTATATGAAGACAATAAAATCTTGAGTTTATGTTAAAAATATGAAAGTCAAAAAGTAACCTTCAATGTTACTGTCATAATATTTTATATATTATACTACATTACCATTTTTTCATTTTTTCAAATTTGGGCCATTTATAGTTCTGAATTTCACAAGCATAAACTTACGTCCCCAGGGGAAGAAAATTACTACTGTCCTTTCTTGGTGAGAAGAGGAAGTGGCTCCAATAAGTGGTGTAGGGCTCTGGGCCAAGTCTCCAGAGGAGTCTACAATGATTTACTAGCTCAGCAAAGAAGAGGAAGACATCTTGCCAACATCACTGCAGTCGGAATAAGTTACCACATTTTGTTCTCATTCGAATAAGAAGTACATGAGGAAAAGGAAATATTTCCTGGACTTGTATGTACTTTGCTTTCACAAGTATTTCCTTTGTAAGTTGATATTCCCCCAGTGGCCTTCTGCTGAAAACGGCAGTCTCTTTGTGTGCCCTTGGACATGAGCAGGTGGCACCAGGCCCACAGAGCCCTGACAAGAGTATAGAAGGACAGGAATGGAAAGAAAACAGACATGAGAAACAAAATCTCCTAAGAAGATCTTTCAGAGTTTATCTTGTCAACCACCTGCAAGAGATGGAGAAGAAGAACAAAGCCCACTGATGTCTATGATGGCATTTTAACAAGAGAGTGTGGCAATTTCATTCCCTGTGCTCTGACATGTACTATTTTTCAGACAAAGCAATCAACACTCATGTTCTCTGTCCATGTTTTGTTAGTGATTCAAAGTGTACTCTTATAATTTTTTGCCATATGTGCTATCTATACACACACATTTAAATCTGTAAAATAATAGCACTTTGATGGAATCATGCTGTCTCTCAAGGGAATCTAATTGGTAATTTGCCTCTAATTTTTATAATTACTTGAGTTACATGAATCCTAGAATAGTCAGGGACCCCATGGTCTCAACATAATAATACCATAATTACCATAAATAATACTTTGATGAATCACAGCTTCTTTATTCCTTCCTCTTTGACCAACATTATTTCTTAGCACCGATATATTCATATTGCTTTTTTGTTTACCAGACTGATTTTCCTAGAAACTTGAAAATTCCTTGAAGATAGTAACCATGTCCCATTTTTCTTTTTATCCCCAGAGCCTAGGATAGTACCCAGCACAAGTTAAGTGCTTAATAAATGTGGGTCAGGCTGGGCACAGTGGCCCACACCTATAATCCCAGCAGACAAGACAGGTGGATTGTCTGAAGTCAGGAGTTCAAGACCAGCCTTGGCAATATGGCAAAACCTGTCTCTGCAAAAACTTAAAAATTAGCTGGGCATAGTGGCACAGGCTTATAGCCCCAGCTGCTTGTGGGGTTGAGGCAGGAGCATGGCTTGAGCCTGGGAGGTCAAGGCTGCAGTCAGCCATGTTCACGCCACTGCACTCCAGCCTGGGTGACAAAGGGAGACTCCAACTCTTAAAAAAAATTAAATTACTTTAAATTTTAAAAATAAAATTAAAAATAATAACGTTAATATTTGTCAGGTTATCTAATGAATAAATAATTAATTGCATGAGTGAATGAATGAAATAATAAGTCACGACCACTGGATTTCTCAGTAGGTCTTTATCAGCCATACATAAGGACCCAGAACCCACATTTTGCCACTATCAGAGGATCAGGGAATGAGGCAAAGGAGGAGTCTTTGGACACCAGAAAGCTTTCTCTGGGAGTGAAAGCTAAGCAGCTGCTGGATGCTTCTCAAAACTGTGAAGAAAGATATCAGCTTTCTAAGACTGTATTTACTGTATACAGAAGTTAACTTGCGTATTACACTACTGACTACTTGCCATCCCAAAACCTCTTCAGGAACTAGAAAACCCAGCATTATTAGAGCACATTAAGTTCTGTGTCTTCTGCCTCCCAAAGGTTAAATACCTGTATACTGGTGGCAATGAACTGGATATATATACCACGATCCCTCCAAGTTCCAATATTCTGTCACCACTAGGGTACTAGGCACCACTAGAGAACTTGAGATATACAAGTCTAAATTAATCTCAACATTAGCATGTCCATTCTATGCAATTCAACATCTCTGCATGACAACTGGCAAGTTACTTATTGTTCTTGTCTCAGTTTTCCTGTCTGAAAAATGGAGATTATGAAGTGAGTTTATAGTACTTGGTGAAGAACCAGACACAGGCTAAATAAATGTTAACTGTTGAGGTTTATAATACAGTTCCTAATGCTAATGACACAAGAAAAACAATTATTACAATGCGCTATGTGTAATAAGAGCTCTAAGTTCAGAATGCTGCAGGAACCCAAAGAGAACCCCCAACTCCTGAAGATGTTGAGACTTATCTGAGACTTTGAGGATCGTTAAGAGTGTAGATTTCATCAGGTAAAAGGGGGAGATGGCATTGCAGGTACAACGGACAGGTTGGGCAAAGGCATAGAGGCTGAAAACCTCATGGCATAGACCACGCTATAAGCACTTTGAGGTTGCTGGAGTGCAAGGCTAAAGATATGGCAGGAGAGGTCCATTAAGAAGGACTTTATCTTGTGATGAGAGCCATGGAACTATGTTAAACAAAGACTCACTTGACCATACCTGCGTTCAGAAAGTTCTTGTAACTGAGTAGAAGATAGTAACTACATTGAACTTGCCTGAGCCCTGTGTTCCTTGAAAATGGTGATGGTTTAGGAATGCAGGAATCTTTTTTTTTTTTCTGGAGACATCTTACTACAAAGAAACAAATCCTCATATAATTTAAATAAGACTTATATGTCTCCACCATCACTCTAATTTGCCTATGACAAGGCCAGACACAGACCCTTTAAATTCCCATTTTTTGCCTCAGAAAAAATTAGGTAAACTTTCTTTTCCCCAGTGACTAATCAGAACAAAATACTTGTTAGTCAAATCTCATTTAATATTTGGTGAAGATTCTCTGCTCCCCATAACTCCCTGACTTTGGCCCACCCTCAGCTTCAAGCAGCACACGGCCCCACTTAGCAACCCCTCTGAAGAACTGGCTGGCATAAAAACATACTCTGGTCTACTGTCCACTCAGGCCATTCTCTTTCACCTCATTTTCCTGCACCTGGTCCTCTCTCCTTATTTATCTCTCCCCCTGCAAGAGAAATCCTCTTGACGCTTGCAGATCTCATGGTCAGAGCATTCTCCCTATGAATGAGGGAGAATTCATTTCCAATATGAGGGAAACCACCCACATCATCCAATCACCTCTCTGTTGCAAAAATTCCTTCCTTCTATTCTCCCTACTACCCCCATCTTGCAATAATCATTTTGAATAAAGCCTCTCCTTACTAACCCAGACCGATATTTTGTTTTTGACAATGGATTCACACACCTGGAGATTACACAGGGACCATTGTACTAGTCAAGACCAGAGTCAACGAGCATCTGAACTAGGACACTGAAATGACATAGAGCAACAAGAAATGTTGTTTACAAGGCAAATATGGTGGGAATGAATGATGCACCCAACAAGGGAGAGAAGGAAGGGTTTGTGTCTTCACCATGGGTGTAATCTTGCCCTGGGAACTGCAGTCAGAACTAACTAGTGCTCCCCCTGTACCAACTGCAACCCTATATCCTTGCTCCTGTAAATGTCTCCTCTATGGGCTGCAAGCTTTCATGAGAACAGTATTGATCATGATTAGTTGCCTCTACTCTCAGGACTGAGCAGAGTGCCTGATGTCCTAGAAATGGTCACTAAGTGTTCATTAAATTTACTTTGAGGTTAATTCATGAAACTGATTCATGATTTGTTAAGACATCTCTATGGGTACAAGTTCTCAGTAAATAATTAGAAAGCATTTAGAATACAAGCCCTGTGGGCTTCTGAATTGAGAAAAATAACTGTGAAGGTAATGTTTTTTCTAGGCTTACTATTTAGTACTGTGCTAAGCCCTTTGAATGCACTATTTTGTGATATTGTGATAGAATAAGAAATACGTATTTTGGTTTTAGTCCATTTCCTAGCACACAGCTCCTAAGATCCTTGAATCTCTGAAGTGATATGTATGCTAATGAGATGGCTGGTGGCTGGGGGTTCTTGGTGCCTGGGGGTTCCTGGAAAGCCTCAGGATGTTGGGGCTGGTTACCAGGTGAACCAACTTTGTGATTAGAGGGCTGGAATTTTCAACCTCAACTAAGGCTGAAGTTTAAGTTGATCACTAAAGGTCAATAGCTTAATCAATCATGCCTATGTAATGAAGCCTCAAAAAAACCCAAAGCACAGAGTTCAGAGAGCTTCCAGTTGCCAGTAATGTGGAGGTTCAGATGCCTGGCCCTTCTTTGGCTGGAGTTGGGTTTTGGTCTCTGTATTTGGCCCAACCATGTTTATTTAAAACATTACACATACAAGAAGCTCATCAAACTCTAAGTAGATTAAACTCAATGAGAGTCACAGCTAGGCACATCATAGTCAAACTTTCAAAAGAAAGAGAGAAAACTTGAAAACAGCAAGAAAAAAACAACTCATCACATACAAGCAATCCTCAATAAGTTAAACAGTTGACTTCTCATCAGAAACCATGGAGGCTACAAGGTAGTAGGCTATCAATGTTCAAAGCACTGAAAGAAAAAGACAGTCAACCAAGAATTTTATATCTGGCAAAATTATTCTTCAAAAATGAAGGCACAATTAAGACAGTTCCAGATTTAAGAAGAACCAAACAGAGATTTCATTGTTACTAGACCCATGCTACAAGAAATACTAGGGAGTTCTTGTGGTTTAAATGAAATGATGCTAGACAGTAACTCAAAACCATACAAATACATAGAAAACATAGAAAATGGTAAATGTAAAAACATAGGTAAATATATAAGACAATATGAATGTAAGTTTTCTTTTTTTGTAATAGTTTTTCAATATCTGATTGAAAGACAACTACATAAAGCAATAATTTTAAAAGTGTTGATGGGCTTATAATATATAAAGGTGTAATTTTTGGGGGGTTTTGTTTGTTTGTTTGTTTTTTAGACCCTAGGTAGCACTGTAGTCTCCATAGTAAATTGAATAGGAGAAAAGTTTAGGGTTGCTTTCTTGTTTGTTTTTGCTTTTAATTTTCATTTACCTGCTGTTTGTTCTCCTTTGGGTCTTGTATATACATATATAAAACTGTCAATGTTTTTTAGTTTCTAAGTTAAGGCATGTATTTGGTTCTGTGAATACTCATTTTGTTTCTTTCGCATTTCCAGCAGTTCATTATTTGCTCTGTTTATCTAAAATCCTAAAGTATCTTTGTCAAGGCTCCAAAAGAAAAAAAAAAAGATCGAGCATACCAGCCATTTAAAACTGGATTTGTTTTGATTACCTCTGACGATTTAGAGAACTATAAGAGCCTTAAGTTTTCTGGAAAATAAATAAATAAATAAATGGCTTATTTTTAAAGTTCAGAACAGAAATAGTATATTATTTACTTTGTAATTTTGGAAAGTAGGTAGGAGTAGAATTGTTTAAATTGTTTTTCTTTCCATGGAAGTGTATTTCAACCAGTAAGTTAAGTTGATTTCAGATCTTTTCCTTTAGGTGATGAGAACAAAATTGTGATATGGGTACAAGTTTTAATGTTTAGGAAAGATTAGCTTTGTCCTTAGGAAAATCATATTAACTGGGTCTCTCTCAAATTACTTTAGTTGACTTTTGATCTCAAGCCTTTTATCACCATTGGGCCTTCAGGTGTATACTCAAAAACAAAATAAGTACAAGTTTTGCATTGGTTTGACAATTCCAGTGGCAAAAGTTACCTAATCAGTTGTCAGTGCTGTACCTAGAAACCATTCTTGGAAATGTGTGATGGTACTCTTTTAAAACAGCTGAAATGAAATCATTCTGTTGTATAGTATTTAAGTGTTTTGTTGTATAGTATTCAAGTAAAAATGGATTATCTTCCTGCTGAATTTCTAAAACTGATATTTGCATTATAATTTTTAAGTGATAAAGAGAAAAGTTAATTGTCTTACTTTGATAAGTTTAGCATAGGAGCTATCACATTTTTTATGTTTTTGTTTACAGTTTTGTCACTACATTGCTAGCAATTAGACACATGCAAGAAATAACCTAACCACTTTAATACAGTGGCTTGAAGTGCTGTAGGCAGTACCTACTGGACACTAAGTGTTTTAATCTGTGAACCATTAGAGAGAATGATAGGACTTTCCACAGGATAAAGGTTCTGTTAACTAGTCCTTGTGTTGAAAACTTAGAAGGCTTTTACTCCTGGGTCTGAAAAAGACACTTTCTCCTGCTAAATCTTGAATATTGACACCAATCAAAGCCTTTTCTTCAGACCTAGGAGAAGGTAGCAATCAAAATGAACTGCTTTCATGAGACACAAGGCCAGAAATTAAAACCATTCAATCCCTCTAGGCCTAGAAACTATCATGGAAGAGGTAGGCATGTGAGGTTGTAAGGGCAAATTTTGAGGGGTGAAATTAATTCACAGTTTTCCTATAAATTAAACATTAATATCAAAAGTGCACTGATGCACGGCCAGTGCTGGAATAATAGGGCTTTCTTGGAGCATCGATCTGCTCCTTGAAAAAAAACTTGTAAAAACTATAAAAGGTTTTTGGAAATCTTACCTTATGGTCAAACTGATTAAAATTAGATTTGTTTATGAGGCTTTATTAAAATTAGCTTTAACATTAATACACCATACAAATGTAAAATTTTATTTTCTCTTTTGAACAAAATTTTTGTGTAATATTAATCAGACATTTTTGTTTAACTTTTGAGTAAACTGCAGGGAAAAAAAACGGAGGAGAGAAGACAGATTTAGTTGGCCAGATGCTGTCTGTATTAAGTCTTATTGTTTGGGAAACTAAGTCTTCTCTCTATCATAAAGTAAATGTTTTTATCATTTTGCCCAAATGAATGACTATTTCATAATGATCTGCAATTATATTTTGTGATATCAAATGTCTTAAGGCGTTGACATTTAACAAACTTTCCAAAAGCAAAATATTAACTTCTAAATTCATCATTTTGACCTCATACTGACTTTTTAAAAAATATTGGGTCTCCCAAAGTTCAAGAGAGACATTGTTTGTTCTGTATAATTTTAACAGAACAAATAATCCTAATGTGAGGTGGTGTTTAACTTTCTTTGGTTTCTGTTTATACAAATGTGTTGTTAATATGTGTTTCAGGATTATATGAGATTTCTAAAATTCTGATATGTTTTAATATATGTTGTCAGGTATAACTACAATCATTACATTGAATTTTTATATGCCACAAAAAATAACCAAATTTCTTTGTCAATTGTGTTTATCCTGAATCTTTTGTCATCCACAATTATTTGCTTTGACTCTTTGCAAAAAGCAGCTTATAATCAGCTACAGTCCAGGGCTTGCTTCTTTGAGGGAGTTCATGAAAAGGACTCTTAAATGCAGGTTTCTCATAACTTTGGAGTTTGTGCCATTAGACTAGAGAAAAATGCCCAGAACTCTAATTAAAAGGTGTATGTGTTGATAACATTTACAAATCCAATATGAAGCAAAGAAGAAGTTGATTGCATGGCCTGAACTAATGGAGGAGAGAAATACTTTTTAATGACTTTTTCTTTGAAATATTGCTGATTCTTTTGTTTTTCAGAGTCTACAGAACTTTTTCTTTGAGCTATTTATAGCCTTTACAAATAAGTAGAGTATGCAGAATTTGAGGTATATTTCTCTCTTTTTGTCTAATTTCTCCATAATTCATAAACTATTTGTGAATATTCTTAATTTATGACAATGTGGTTGTTCACATAAGTTCAATAAATATCTGTTTTCTTTCATAATGGGACATATAATGGGAAGAACTGGTTATTTTCCCAATGCTTTGACTGAAATAGCCTTGTGAGAGGTTTCAAAAAAGCCAATTTAGATGAACCTATGTGGACAGTGATTCTTGTTGCATTTCATGTGAGTAATGAGGCCCAGTATAGTGGGACTGAAGCTTATTTTGCAGGTGGGTTGGTCCTACTGTGATTTGTCTTTGGTGAAAGTTGGGGACTGGAGAGAAAAAAAACATGTGCTTCTGAGGAAATCATGATATTAGATTAAGAAGAAAATCATGATATTAGATTAACCTTTGATTCCTGAGTGGCCACATGATTGCCCATGGCATGTAGCTACCCACAATGCCCTTCCTCAGCGTGAAGCAGCCAGAAAGATCAACAATCAGATTCCACATGAGTAAGGAACTGATATATAGGGGAGACTGAAACTGGCCCAATTTTCCTATAGAAGTGACATTCATGATTTCTTTTGAATAAATATAGAAATTGATACTCCAGTATTAAAACTTAAGAAAGTTACATTTGTCTTATCTGAGTGCCTTTCTCCGGAAACCAACTATCAGTCCTCCCAGATAGCATCAAGAAACTGAAACTCACCAGATCCAGAGACAATAGGATGCCAGATCTCTCACCTGTCGGGACTGCCTATCTGACCATCTGCTTCCTGTTAATTAACTAACTCCTCTTCCTTACCCACCCACCAATTCCTGTTTATACACATGTAGTTATGTTCCTTCTCAGCTATATAAACTCCCAATTTTAGTTGGTCGGGGAGATGGATTTGAGTCTGATCTCCTATTTCCTCTTCAGCACAGGGCTAAAGCCTTCTTTCCTGGCAATACCCATTATCTGAGTGATTGGCTTTCATTGCAGCAAGCAACCAGACCTAGGATGAACCTGTGGTGTTTTGGTAACATAATCTTTGCAAAGGTGGTTTCATTCCCCCATACCTTGCTCTATACACTTCTTACATTTACCTATTCCTGAGTTGTATCCTTTATAATAAATAGCTAAAGAAAAATAGTGTTTCCCTGAGTTCTGTGAGCCATTCTATCAAATGATCAAACCCAAGAAGGGGGTTATGAGATCTTCCAGTTTCTAACTGGTTCGTCAGAAGTTGTGGGTAGGCTGGGAACCCACTAATTGCATTAGCCTCTTACATGGGGAAGTAATATGGGCCTGAGGCCTTCACCTGTGGGGGTATGCACTAACTTCTTTTAGTGTCAGAATCGAATTGAATTTGGAAACCAAAAAGTATCTGAGCCAGGTCTAAATCAATTTAAAGGTTTATTTTGCCAAGGTTATGAACTGTGGCTCATAACATAGCCTCAGGAGGTCCTGAGAATGTGTCCAAGGTGGTTGGGTTATAGCGTGGTTTTATACATTTTAGAAAGACAGAAATTACAGACAAAGACTTAAATCAATGCATGTAAGGTATACATTGGTTTGGCCCGGAAAGTCAGTATATCTCAAAGTAGTGACTTCTAGGTCATATATGGATTCAAACAGTCCATTATTGGCAGTTGGTTAAAAAAGGTGAGCCCTGCCTGAAAAGTTGAATTCTGCCAAAAAAAGTTCTTGAGTTTAGATAAGCGGCGTGTGGAAGCCAAGGTTCTTCTCATGTACATGAAGTCTCCAGATAGCAGGTTTCAGAGAGAATAGATGGTGAATATCTCTTATTTGACCCTAAATGGCGTCAGACTCTGCTGAAAAGACCTAGCAAGAGAAAGAGATTCTTGTGTTAAATAAATAAATTTGAGGATAAACCTACTTTGATTTCCTTCAGGGCCTATTTTCTATCATGTGATTCTATATCAGAGTTAGAATTTAGTATCTTTTGCTAAAGATTCTAACAAAACAGACACAAAACAGACTGTATGTCTAATTTTAAGATCTCTGTTTTAATGTTGATGCTGGTCAGTTGTGCCTGAACTCCAAACGGAGGAGGGTATACCGAGGTATATTCACCCCACTTTCTCAGCATGACCTAAACTAGTTTTCCACGTTTCTTTGGGGTACCCTTGGCCAAGAGGGGTTCCATTCAGTCTGCTGGGATAGTTAGAATTTTGGTTTTGGTTTACAAATTGTAGCACACCCTGCTGGTATCTGCAAAAATTTGGAGAATTGTGTGGTAAGGGAGAAATCTCCATGTTTTGGTGACCAGAAGTGTAGTGAGAGTATAGAAGAGGAAAAACATTTTTCTCCCAATCTCCTTTAATCTTCACTAAAACGCTAAGAAACAGGTATAATTTCTATCATCCTTATTTTAATAATGGGTAAACCAAGACCAAAAGAAGTTAAGCAATTTTCAGTAGAGAAGCAGAGCTGGGATTCTGATATTATGTAGGACCCAGAGCTCCACCCTGCATCCCTACCTGCTACCACCCTCCATCTAGGTAAGAAATAGTGATGAGCATCTCATCACAGGAGGGATGCTCATCTTTCCACATAAAGGAAGATCTGAGTTATTATATGTCAAAAAGAGATAGATTATTAAAACAAGCAATGGAACTTAGTCTTTCAGGCAAATGCCAGAATGACAAAAATGGTTTGAGAATGTGAATGCCACATTTGTAATTCAATAGAAATGCTGACTGCATAAGATGAGATCATGATGGCTTTGATGTTCTGTGCTAACAATCATCCAGTATAATAATTACCTTCCAAAGAAATGCAGCCAGCAACACAGAGAAAAATGAAAAACATCATTTTTGCATAAATGTTTGCTTTTCAAAAACACTTTGTGTGCATTTCCTTGGAATATTTTTTTATTTCTACAACTAGAAAATGCAGATTTAAAACACCAGAGCTGATTATCTGCAAATATGAGGCTTCTTCAGGAACAGCCAGCCCACACTAAGAGATGTGACTCTGAGGGCAACCAGCAGGTTAATTATACCTGAGACATGTTTAAATTCTTTTAGCCTAGATACATTCCAGAGTGATGGCCATGTGATGGACCTAAACACACAAAATGTATGATCAGCACTAGCTTTAGGCCTAATAAGCTTCCAGAGAGAACAGAAACACCTAAGACCAAAGATGATGTCAACCTCTCTCCAGACTGAATGGTTTCCTTCTCAGAGGCCTTGGACAAAGCACCAACCTCAGAATATATTTAATCTCTGAATAAGAAGTCATATTAGAGGTCTGAGCATCCAATTGTTAGGTGAAAAGGAGTGAGGCAGTGACTTGTACATAAACCTTGCTCAACTGGTGTTCCATAGTTTTTCTTACTGTCATATAGGTTTTGCTTTCAACTGCATTTCAAATAATCGAGTTTATTCCTACAAGGTATAATCAAAATGAGGTATTCTTTAACAAATATGATGTGAATATAAAACAAGGATGATGTAATGAGAATATTGTTGCTCAGTGACATCTTCTCAGAGAAGGTGGGGTCTTGGGAGGCCCAAATGTGAAACCTGGGACTGAGAAAGTTTCATGAGGTTATAGAAACAGCAGGACCAGGCAGGTCCCAATTAGATAGAGGCTGCACAAGATGATAAATCAAGCAAGGGCTCTGGAGTCCAACATTCTAACCATACCCTGCCTGGGAACCACAAAAAATGTACTTAGTGCTTCTCCGTAGGCAAATAATTTTCTCCTGCATGATGAGGATCCATAATAAGTTTTGGGACTGGTCAAGTCATTTGTGCATCTTATGTGGACATTGCTCTCCTATCTATGTGCTTTTATAACTTAAGACATTGTAACTTGGTTCTGACTTCACCAAGATCTCAAAAGGTACTGTTTTTGTTGGATTCCTTCTGTCATCTTTTTCTTGGAAAATAATCTTTTCTTCTTGATTGAACACACAAAGGAACAAAAAAAACACAAACAGGCTGGAAGCAGTGGCTCACACCGGTAATCCAAGCACTTGGGAGTCCAAGGTCGGGGGATTATTTGAGCCCAGGTCTATGAGACCAGCCTATGCAACATAGTGAGCCCCTGTCTCTACAAAAAGTAGAAAATTGGCCAGGCATGGTGGCACACACCTGTAATCCCAGCTACTCGGGGAGCTGAGGCGGGAGGATCACTTCAGCCCAGTTGCAGTGAACTGTATTATGCCACTGCACTCCAGCCTGGGTGACAGAGTAAGATCCTGTCTCAAAAAACAAACCAACACACAAACACACAAAAACAAAACAATGAAGGCCTTCAACATCACATTTGTCTGTCTCATCTGTACCATATTGCATTCAAAACACAATTTACTTTATTTCCAGGTTGCTTTGGGATTGTATTCTGTATTGTTGCAAATAAGCCTGACATGAAAACACAACCATAACATAAACACAATATGTATAAATATATGTAAATCAAGCAATTGCTTACCAAAAAGCTGACCTTTCATTTGTGATTTATTTATCTAAAGTCACATACCTGCAATTAGGTTTTTATTAGTAAAGAGCTGTGAAGCAGAGAGCTTGACTTCTGCCTTCCGTAATCTTGGGCAATCTAAACAACCTCCCCTTTCAAAGTTTATTTAATTGTGAACTAATGTTTGATGGTCATAGGTAGCCATAGAGTTGAGTTAATGAACATAAAATAAAGTAGTTTTATGGGCTTAATTGTGACCCCCACAAAAAGATTGAAGTCCTGACCTCCAGTATCTTTGAAAATAGGGCCACTGGAGATATAATTAGTTAAGATAAGGTCATACTAGAAGAGGGGGGGCCATGAATCCAGTACGGTGGTGTTTTATAGGAAGAAGAAAGACAGACATGCAGGGAGAAGGCTATGTGATAACAGAGGTAGAGATGGAATTGCTGCAGTTACATGCCAGGAACACCAAAGATTGACAGCAAACCACCAGAAGCTGGGAAGAGGCAAGGAACAATTTTCTCCTGCAGGTTGCAGTGGGAGCATAGCCCTGCCAACACCTTAAATTTGGCTTTTAGCCATGAGAACTGTGAGACAATGCATTTCTGTTGTGTTAAGCCTCCTAGTCTGTGATACTGTGTTGCAGCATTCTATGAATCTCATAGAGGCAGCAAGATAAAATCTTTGAGAGATTCCACCCTCAAAGTGAAAGGCCTAGCAGAGCATTTACAAATATTGGGCAATATATCAGCAAATAGAGCTCATGGGTCAGGCATGATACACACTTTACTTGTATCATTTCATTATATTATCACAAGAGATAAATGATGTTGGAGCTATCTTGTAGATAATGAAACCAAGACACAGATAGTTCACATGGCTCACTTAAGGTCACATTATTGGTAATTATAGACTGCTGTGGGGACATTATGATGTTTCTTGCCCTTAAGGACTTGAAAATCTAGTAGGTAAAAACTGAAACATATGCACGTTGGTTTAGTCATTAATTGGTTTTGTCTTTAATGTTTACGCCCTAAAATATTAACAAATTATTCAACGGAAGAATCAAGAGATGTTAAGAGAGTGAGAGAGGCCAGGCACAGTGCCTCATTTCTGTAATCCCAGTATTTTGGGAGTCCGAGGCAGGAGGATCACTTGAGATCAGGAGTTCGATACCAGCCTAGGCAATGAAATGAAACCAGAACAAAGAAAGCTGGGATTACAGGTGTGAGCCACCACTCTTGGCCTCTCTCTCTCTCTCTCTCTCTCTCTCTTTAAATGTCTCAATCTCAGGCTCACTATGTTGCTTATGTTGGTCATGAATCCCTGGGCTCAAGCGATCCTCCTGCCTTGGCCTCCCAAAGTTCTGGCATTACAGGTGTAACCCAACACTCCTGAACCCTACAAAAAAATTTTTGAAACATCAGTCAGTAGTGACGTGGGCCTGTGGTCCCAGCTACTTAGGAGGCTGGGGTAGGAGGAACTTGAGCCCTGTAGGTTGAAGCTGCAGTGAGCCAAGATCATGCCGCTGCACTCCATCCTGGATGGCAGAGCAAGACCCTGTCCCAAAAAAATAAAAAAGAGAGAGAACTTGTAATAGGGAAATCCAGTCCTCAGCAGGCCTAAGAAATACAAGTAGAAGCCTACCAAGTTCCTTACATAATCATCGCATATGGGGATAATTCATTTTCATAATCCCGAGAGTCATCTCAAAGTCCTGACTTGAGGTGATTTTCTAAGTTAACATCATTCTTGTTCTTGAAATTTTTCAATATTCTACCTGCGATTGTACCTGTCCTCCTACTCACCCAGGGAGTGTGCATTCTGCACATAATTGCTTCCCTCTATTCTCTGTGTTCAGCCTAGCAGTGAGTGGAGACGGCCTCTATAAAAAAGATTTTTCCTTTCATAATAAAATGTGAAGTGGTGGCCTTCACTCCCTTAACCAAAAGAATAGCTGGCATATTTTGTTTTGTTTTCTCTTCTTTGTTAGAAATTTAAGCTGTCTAGGGCCTTTTTTCTAGACGTTATCATTGTGCTTGGCTGTGCCAAGTCAGCCTCTTAACTAATTCCTACCCCCCTTACTCTCCTTCTCCAGTCCTTCAGGGAGAGGACAAGGAGGGACAGATAAAAAGGTGAAGAGCTATTCTTACCAGCCGTTTTTCTTAAAGCTCTTCTGCTGGGGCCGTTCGTATCCACATTTTTCTTCTTGCCTAACTACAACCTTTCTTTAAATTTTCTAAGCCATGTGGTGTAAAAACTTATGCATGATCTTCCATTAATTTGTGAGACTCAGCTCATTTTATTCCATCATTTTTATGATGACAAGAGTAATGACTGCTTCAAAGTCACGCCAATTCTTTTGCTTCACAGTAACCACAATGCAATTTTCAAGACTCTTAATGATTTAAAAAAAAAAAAAAAGTTAAGACAAAACTACCTGTACTCAAATTATCGTAATGATGTCAAGGTCTCGGGTGACTGAGATGCCAAGCAGCTGTCGTTCATCCACCATTGGAATTTCTGTGTAGATTCTGGGAGGAAGTATTTACTATTGCCCCAGAAAAACAAGTTTATTTCTGATGTCTGAATTTCCAGTGAGGTAGCTCTCAGATTGAATGAGCACTGATTTAGGCTTTATGGATAAGAGACTGGATTCTGATGTGTACTGAAGACATCTTAAATGTTGATGTCTTATTACCTAATACTTATTATTTGTACTTGTGGGGGCACTGAGCTGAGTGTTTTACAAGTAATTATTTCAATTCTCATGCAATTCTGTGAAGCTAAATAATACTATTTTCAGGCTGGGCATGGTGGCTCACGCCTGTAATCCCAGTACTTTGGAAGGCCGAGGCCAGTGGAGCACTTGAGTCTGGGAACTGGAGACCAGCCTGGGCAACATGACGAAACCCTGTTTCTACACAAAATACAAAAATTAGTAGGGTGTGGTGGTGAATGCCTGTAATACCAGCTAGCTGGGAGGCTGGGGTGCGAGGATTCCTTGGCTCCAGGGGGCAGAGGTTGCAGTAAGCCAAGATCATGCCACTACACTCCAGCCTGGGTGACAGAGTGGGATCCTGTCTCAAAAATATATATATATATATATATATATATATATATGTACACACACACACACACATATATATGTATATACTATTTTCTTTCTTTTCTTTATAATGTCAAATTTTATGTTAGATTCAGAGAGTAAATGTGGAGGTTTGTTCCATGGGTATATTGCATGGTGGAGAGGTTTGGGGTATGGCTGATCCTGTCACCCAGGTCGTGAGCATAGTACCCAACAGTTAGTTTTTCCAATCCTGCCCCCCTCTCTTTCTCCCCCATCTAGTAGTGCCCTGTGTCAATTGTTGTCATCAGTAATACTGTTTTCAGGTCCATTTCACAGATGAGGCTTTAAGGGGTTAAACCGCCTAGTCAAGATAAAGCCAGTATTCAGACTCAGACAATCTAAAGCCAAACTTTTATGTTCTGAACTGCTGTACTGTACTGCTACTTGTTTTTTCTCAGAACTCTGCTGAGGAACCACACATCGGTTGCAGCATTTGAGACCCTTTTAATGGCCAGAGTAACAAATGCAGTGATATTTATGCTAAATAGTTCTCTTCCTTATTGTCTAGTGTGGGAACCTCAAAAGGGAAAATATATGCCAGCCAGAAAACATATCATCTCCCAGGGAGTAGTGAATTGCCATGCTATTTTGTAATGTAAACTGTTTTCCCACTGCCTTCTCTGAAAGCATAGCATGAAAGGCTCTCCCCAGGCCAGCAACAGCCTCACCTCCCAGCCTCCCCTTTTATCGTTGCCCACTACCTTCCCTTACCCCTTCACACTCAATGTTTCTCTGATCTTCAGATAGGCTGTGCTCCCAAATATCATCAGGCCATATGTGTACATTTCTTCTTCCTAGAATTCTTTTTCTTCTTTTTGCCGGGTTGTGAGTCCCTACTCATATTTCAGGACCTAGTTTGTGTCACCTTCTCTTTATAGCCTTACTTGACTCTCCTAGGCAGAGTTAATTACTCTGGTCTGCATTATCGTGCATTTCCATGAATACCACAATTATTGCTCTTATTTGTTCTGTTATTACTATCTTTTCAGTTATCTATTGTCTCAAAAGCTTGTCAGTAAATATTGGCAATATTGTAAGCCCAGCAACAAAAAACTGTGATTGCAATTGCTATTCCCTGCATTTCAATTTCCCTCTGTCAACATGTGCTTCTCTATTTGTTATGCCTATGAAACATAAAGTCTTATATACACAAGATAACAGACACTTTCTTTCCTACCCCAGGTTCAACTATTACCTTTAAATTCCATTTAGTTTTCAACTTAAAATTTATCATCAATCTCCTATGACTGGGCATTCACTTACAAATTAATAATTACAACTTAGCCATTTTCTTGGCTAATAAAGAAATTGGTCTTGAGCTGTGTGGGTTTGAGTGGAGTCAAATATATATTTTCAAATATTCCCCTAGTCCCAAAGAGCCATTTCTCTTCTCATATAACCATAGCTGTTAGTTAGCAGAACAGTTTCTTAAAGGAGAAAGATTCATTAATGTCTTTACATAATAAATATTTAGAGTGCCTTCCAGGTACTAAGCACTGTGTGAGACCCTGAGGAAATAAGAGCTTCATAGACTTTACAGTCTAGAAGAAAAGATGGGCTCAATAAGCAATCACTCAAACAAGTCTATAATTCCCATTGTACAAATGTAGTAATGAGTGACAGAGAGCTCTGGACAAAAAAAAAAAAAAGAAAGAAAGAAAGAAACAGAGACGAAGGATTCCAATCAAGTCTCTCAGAAAATCACATTTTTAAATTGAGACATAAAAAGTGAGCAACAGCTAACTAGGAAAGAAAGGAGAAAATGTTCTGGAATAAGACAGCAATCAGCTGCTCAACTTTGTATGGTCCAGATGTATATTTAGCTTGGCATCTAAACGTGACTTCTAAAATATAGAGTTGTTTCCAAAGACAGTGGACATAACTCATCTTTTAAAATTTATATTTAAAGAAAATGTTCACTACATGTAAACACTCCTTGATCAGTTGGGTATTAATCAAGATTAATTATAGCTAAGCCTTAAAAACTGTGGGAAAGAATTATGAGGAAAGTGACTATAGACAGCTAGACTGAAGAGAATGATTCCAATTGGTTTTTGCTTGGTTCTATGAAATCAGGAAGAATCCATCTGAATCTCAGTTTCTCAGAATATAGGTGGTCCATCCATATATGGAATACTGTGTAGTGAAGCCAAGGAGCTAAAGAGAAGAAAGGAGTCCTGAGCAGAGACAAGGCCAGGATTCGATGAACAGGGCAAAGTGTTCCGTAAGTCAGAGAGGAGCAGTCAAAGTGAAAGACACAGCAAGGCAGCGGTGCCTCTTCAGCCCCCTGAAGACTCGGCATGCCCACAAAAACAGCCGGCAGACTGGATGCACCCATAGCTATGCTGGGCTTATTCACCCTCTCTGCACTCCAGCTGCCTCTACAGAATCTCCTTTACATTCTAGGTCCTTTTCCTAATCTAGGAGAGATTTAATTCAGAGTCTGACACCTTTTAAGTTCCATCCATATAAGAGATATTTACCATGTGTTCTTTCTGAAGACTGTTACCTGGAGCCTTCATCTCTGTAACAAGAACCTTGGCTTCCACAACCCCCCCTTATCTTAACTCAAGATTTTTTTCAGCTGAATTCAACTCTTCAGGCAAAGCTTAACTCTTTTAACCAATTGCCAATCAGAAAATCATTGAATGTGCCTGTAGCCTGTAAGCTCCCACTTCAAGATAGACTGACTTTTCATACCAAACCAATGTATATCTTACATGTATTGATTTATGTCTTTGCTTGTAATTTCCGTCTCCCTAAAATGTATAAAATAAAGCTGTAAAACAACCACTTTCGGCACATGTACACATCGCCGTATCCCAGGCCATGATCACTCATATTTGGTGCAGAATAAATCTCTTTAAATATTTTATAAAGTCTGGCTTTTTTAAGTTAACACAAGAGTAAAACTCTTAAAAAAAAAAACAATTTCTGTCTTAGCTTCATAGCTTTTGGAGGCCAGGATATGAAAGGATTAGAATGCCGGGAGATGAGAAGTGAGGGCCGGCAAGGGGAGGTGTGGGCGGGGTGCTAGCGGCCCCTGTGCCCTGGATGGATGGCAGTAATACAGAATGTGTTGAAAACCACTGAAATGCAACCTGTGTGAGCTCTTGTGAGCGGGGGGGTGGGGAGCAGCAAGGATCACACTCCAGAGGTTCACAAAGAGGACAGTGCCCAAACTGAGCAAGTCAGGTCACTAGTAATTGTAGAGGTAGAATTGTGGAGGAAGATTCCCTGAAGGAGGCACAAAACCTACCTTATCTGCCAAACTGCATTCGGGAGCCACAGATTGCTTTATCTGGAAGAAAAGAGCAAAGTTGCTGCTGGGCCATACCGCTGCAGCAGACAATATTCCATTTGTGTAGGGAGGCTGTGGAGACACCAAGTCCCACGACTCACCCAGAAGAGCCATCACTCGCTTCACCTCCATCTAATGCATCTTTCTCAATGCTGGGTTTCTTTTTCAAATGGTAAAACCGGAATTCCGGTCCATATGGTGGACTGAGCTAGTGGAAAAAAAAATCCCACTTTTTCGAAAGCATGAACATTCTGGATAACATTTAAGAATGGAATGTTTTAAAAGTTTTCCTGAGTACAAATGGGAGAAACTTCTTAGGCATATTTTAAACAAAGCCAGAACTGGATGCCAGAGTCATAAGCAGAAGCAAAACCAGAGAGGACATTGAGCCTTTGGGCTCATCTGAGGCCTCAGGGCTAGATGTCAGCTTTGAACTCCTATAAGTGTGATGGTCCCCTGAGTATGGAAGAAGATGGGACACTGAACTGTGGGATTTTCCTGTTTAAATCTGAGAGCCAGGAAAGGCTATTCAGTCTCTAGAACTAAGACAAGAAGCTAAGCCACCCATCCTTTGGGCTCAGGGACACAGTGTGAGAGGGTTGGGAGGAGATTGGGTGGAGATCTCCGTGGGTGGAAGGAGATTCACTCCTTAGAAATCAGAACATCAAGTCCCACCCTGTATGAGTGGATCCAAGGTGGCCCTGTCTAGATAAGGCCCTACCCAAACTGAGAACTTATCACCAAAGCTGGTTCAGACCTGACCTCACCCTAGAAGAATAAACATCTTTAAATATTTTATAAAATTTGGCTTTGTAAGTCAACACAGGAGTAAAACTGTTAAAAAAAAAATAAAAAATTCTGTCTTAGCTTCATAGCTTTTGGAAGCCAGGATATGAAAGGATTAGAATGCCGGGAGATGAGAAGTGAGGGCCGGCGAGGGGAGGTGGGGGGCGGGGTGCTTCACAACCCATGGCACCATAGAACATCTATGGAAAACAATTTCACTTGGATGAGCTCACAGTCAAAAATTACAAACTTCTGGCTGGGTGCGGTGGCTCATGCCTGTAATCCCAGCACTTTGGGAGGCCGAGGTGGGTGGATCACCGGAGGTCAGGAGTTTATCAGCCTGGCCAACGTGGCAAAACCCATCTCTACAAAAAATACAAAAATATTATCCAGGCATAGTGGTGAGCACCTGTAATCCCAGCTACTTGAGAGGCTGAGGCAGGAGAATTGCTTGAACCTGGGAGGCGAAGGTTGCAGTGACCCGAGATGGTGCCACTGCATTCCAGCCTGGGCAACAGAGCAAGATTCTGTCTCAAAAAAAAAAAAAAAAAAAAAAAAATTACAAACTTCACAAGGCAATGAGTAGCCATAAAGAAAGCCAGAAGATGCAACAAATGACAGAGGCTGCTTCTCGAGAACTTCTGATCATGCAGAAATCATAAAAGGAATGCATCCTAACAAAGCTAACATTTATTGAGCACCTACCTAATATAAAGTGCTATGCTGATTGCTTCACATTTGTGATTTCATCTGTTGCTCAAAGTAACCCCATGAGTAGGTTTTACTATTATACTTTACAAGAGGAGACTGAGGCACAGGGAGGTTAAGTAACCCACCCAAGATCACACAGCCAGTGGTGTCAGGATGCAAACCAGGCAGCCTGACTCCAGAACCTCCAACTTTATTTAACACTTGGCACTAAACTTCTTCTCCAATAGGATCCATAAGACAAGATCTAATAAAAAAGAGCAGACCAAATAAAATAGAATCATAGGAAAGAAATACTTAATGAAAAGATTAAATGAGGAGAGATCCAAGATGGCTGATTAGCAACAGCTCAGGAATGTAGCTCCCAGTGAAAGAGCAGAGAACGAGTGGACGCCACACTTTCTGACGAATTTTTGTTGCCCACAGACCGGGAGATTCCCGGCAGAGGAGCCACACAGGTCACCAGTGTGACTCTTTTGGGTGGCGCGGCTGTTTTGCCAGCTCCTGAGAGCGGCGCTTCTCGGTGCGGAGTATACAGATGGACGGACGGGCTTGGCTGGTCCCATCCCCACAAGGAAAACAGCAATTGGAAGCACTGAGGACTGAGAGTTTCACAGCAAGCACAGCGAACCCGGGAAGGTCCAGCTCTGTGGGGAAGGGGCGTCTGCCAATGGAAAACTAAGAAACAGAAAAACTTCATCACCGGGCGGAGAGAGATCCAAGATGGCCACGTAGCAGCAGCTCAGGATTGTAGCTCCCAGTAAAAGCGCAGAGAGCAAGTGGACGCTGCAATTGCAGACGAATTTTTGATGCCCACAGACTGGGAGATTCCCAGCGAAGGAGCCACACAGGTGGCCAGCGCGACTTTTGGCCGGCGTGGCGCTTCTCGGTGCAGAGTGTACGGGACTGGATGCCCTTTTAGTCGGGCTCGGCCGGTCCCATCCCCACAAGGAGAACAGCAATTGGAAGCGCTGAGGACTGAGAACAAGCACAGCTGAACCC
>CAUYQU010059831.1:0-16849 GCA_963574635.1 Cheracebus regulus
GATGAGGAACTAGCGTCCTCTGTAGAAGGAGAGACTTTCTGATTTTGAGTGTTCTCAGTGTTTTTTACGGTGGCTTCTTGGCATTTTTATGGTTTTATCCATCTTTCGTCTTTGTAATTACCCACTTTCAAATTAGGTCTCTGAGTGGACGTCCAGCTTGTTAATTCCCAGCTCCAGACTCTATGTAATTTTCACTGTGTGACTCGCAACACTAGCTAAAACAGCAGCGTTGAAATTCATGGTGCTTTTCTGCCCGGGGGGGTCTCTGGTCTGGCTTCTCAGCCCCTTTTTCAATCAGCTGGATGAACTACTCTGACTTTCCAGAGCACCAAACATCATCCAAAAGGAGACTCAGTCCTGTTTACTCCGCACCAAGAGCCGCCGAGCCGAGGCGCCGGCAAAAAAGCCGCGCCAGCCGAAAGGGTCGTTCTGGCAACCCATGGGGCTCCTCCACTGGGAATGTCCTGGTCTTTGGGGAGCAAAAATTTATCGGTAAGTGTGGCGTCCTCTGGCTCTCTGCGCTTTTACTGGGAGCTGCAATCCTGAGTTGCTAGTGATCGGCCATCTTGGATCTCTCTCCTACTCATCTCTTTTTAAAGAAAAGAATATACTCGAACTCTCCTAGTAGAAGATTTCACATCCAACCTTCCTTGAGTCCCTACTGAAGTTTGTCTCTGTCTGAAGTTTCTTCATATAAGTGGTCTAGGAACTACCATTCCACATGATACCAGGCAGCATAGTGCATTATGAGCTAAGTTTAAGGAAATTTTAAAAATTCACATTGAACAGGAAGATGCTACCCTCCTTTACTGATGACAGAGCAAAAAACGTAGCTATTTGCATATTGATTTGTGTTGTTCTCATTTCTGTAGGGAAGGCAAGGCTTTGGGCTCCCCCAAAAACCTTTTCCTGCCTCTCTTGTGGTCAGTTTGTGATAACGTTTTACAGCAACCCTAGGTAGGGAATACAGATGCCTTGATCCTTTTGTCTTTATTGTTCCCTCTTTCTAGACAATTGACTCAGAGAGAGTACAAGAATCAATTCAAACATTACTTCTGCTGCAATCACATTTAGCCCCATTCCCAAGGCTTCTCCTTCCTATGCACTGCTGCAGTTCCTGTCACATAGTCTTACAATTCTTTTTAACATAGGTGTCACTTTTATCAAACCATGCAGCCTGTATTCGGGCCCCTCAGAGTTCTTCCTTCCTCATTAAAAAGTGTTTGCTGTCACGTAGAGCAACTGCAATGCTCCTGCACTGTAAAACAGTGCAACCACTTGGGAAGACAGTTTGTCAGTTTCTTATAAATTCAAATATAGATTTGCCATACAACCTAACAATCCCACTCCTAGGGGTTTACCCAAGCAAAATGAAAATCTGCAGTCCTACAAAAACATGTACACAAATATGGATATCAGCATTAATCACAATTGCCAAAAACTGGAAACAAGCCAAACTTCCATCAACTGATGAGTGGATAAGAAAACCACGTCATCACCATACAATGATAAACCATGCAGCAATAAAAAAGAAACAAAAGCATAAATATACACAAGAATATAAACCACAAATGCACTAAGCTTAGTGAGAGAAATAAAACACTGAAGAATGTACACTATCTAGATTCCACTTACATAAAATTCTGGTAATGAAGGAATTGTACAGGCAGAAATCACAGAGGTAAAAAAATGATGAGAGTCAATATTCTTTTGTTTTCTTTTGTTTTGAAACAGAGTCTCACTCTGTTGCCCAGGCTGGCATGCAGTGGTGTGATCTTGGCTTGCTGCAACCTCTGCCTCCCGGGTTCAAGCAATTTTTATGCCTCAGCCTCCCAAGTAGTTGCGATTACAGGTGCCTGCCACCACGCCTGACTAATTTTTTTGTAATTTTAGTAGAGACGTGGTTTCCCCATGTTGGCCAGGCTGGTCTCAAACTCCTGACCTCAAGTAATTCACCTGCCTCAGCCTCCCGAAGTGCTGGGATTACAGGCATGAGCCACTGTGCCCAGCCAAGAGTCAATATTCTTCATACCAAAGTGAAGACATGAGATCCAAGTCTGAGCTCACCCTGTTGCCAGATGGATAGTCCCAGCACACACTCATGTTGAAGGTACTACCAGAGCAAGGGATGTAGTTCTGATCAAAAAAAAAAAAAAAAAAAAAAAAAAGGAAAAATGGAATCACAGATGCAGTTTCCTGGGACTGACGATTGGGGATGGAGATTGGCTGCAAACAAGATTTGAGTACACAAATATTTTAGAGAATAAAGACTGCTTTACATCTTAACTGTGGTGGTCTTGAAATGATTGCAGGCAATTACCAAAATCAATGCACAACACACTTAAAATGGGTGAATCTTATTGCAAATGAATTTGACTTCAACATAACTGGAAGAGAAAAACCAAAAGAAAAAGTATCCAGGAAGCATTTACTTCCCTTCTAAATCATCTTATTCTCCACTGGTTTAAAATTACTTTGATAAGCCTATTTTCTTCCTGATAAATATCAGGTTGTTTTTTATTTTTTCAAACTTTTATTTTAGATACACAGCTGAACTCATGTCAAGGGGGTTTATTGTACAGATTATTATTGCATCACCCAGGTGTACCCAGTAGTTATCTTTTCTGGTCTTCTCCATCCTCCCACACTCCACCTTCAAGTAGATCCCACTGTCTGTTGTTCCCTTCTTTGTTCATGAGTTCTCGTTACTTAGCTCCACTTATAAGTGAGAACATGAGGTATTTGGTTTTCTGTTCCTGCATTAGTTTGCTAAGGATAATGGCCTCCATCTCCATCCATATTTCTGCAAAAAACATGATCTTGTTATTTTTCATGACTGCATAGTATTCCATCATATAGCCTATTTTTATCAATAAGTTATATGCTGGCTGATAGATTATTTTAGAAGAGGCTTTTTGTATTAGTCTGTTCTTACATTGCTATTAAGAAATACCTAAGACTGAGTAATTTATAAAGGAAAGAGGTTTAATTAACTCACGGTTCTGCATAGCTGAGAAGGCCTCAGGAAACTTACAATAATTGCAGAAGATGAACAGGCACATCTTGCATGGTGGCAAGTGAGACAGAGGATGCATACATAGGAGAAACTGTCAAACACTTATAAAACCATGAGATCGTATGAGACCTCACTATCATGAGAACGGCATGGGGAAAACCACTCCCATGATTCAATTACCTCCTACCAGATCCCACCCTTAACACATGGGGATTATGGGGATTACAATTCAAGATGAGATTTGAGTGGATACACAGAGCATAGCCATATCACTTCTGGAAATGCTTTTCTTTCATTTATATAAGGTTTCCTAATAGTGTACACCCCAACAACCTGAAGAATCCACATAGGATAATTTTAGAAGCACACAAGTATCTTAGGCATGCTTTGAGCTACGCCGTAAGAAGGCAGACTATTCCTATGAACCTAGGGGGAGTTTTGGATTCCTGAGAAGGACTTGTAGTACAAGATTTAATTATGCAACTGATGCTGTAATTACAAAGAGAGAGGGGAGTCAATTAAAGAGATAAATCCCAAAGCAAAGAATAAACCTGAGTGAGAAAGCTATAAAGTCCTCAATATTAACACTGCATTGACCTTCACTGAAGCTCACAACCTGTTTCATCTTAGACTCAGGAAAGAAGTTAGTGAGATGTGGAGATAAACCAATGCATCCACACTTTCAAAGAAAGATATCACTTTCAGCACTGATAGATAATAACATGCATTTAACTTCCTGAATGATAATCCCTGATCCTACTCTCATATTCCCACACACCTAGCCCCTGTTCACAGCCTGCAAACACCAAGGTCCCTCCTGCTGAATTTCCTGTAGCAACTGGACTAAACTCACTCCCATTCCTTCATGGGGCCAGATGGATGAAGTCTTGACCTTGCCTTCAATTGTCCTTGGGAAAAGAAAACTAGCCCAGAGCCAAATCAAACCAATGCAGAGCTACAGCAGTCTGAAAGTCCTGAGGAAAAAAATGAAACAAACTGCAACCAGACAGCCACATAACACAGGCTGTGCCCTCTGGCACTCGAAATCACATCCTCTGCAATGATATGTTGTGTCTAATCTGAGGCAGAAAGCATTTTGCTTTAACCTCAACTATGATGTCAGCTGTGAGTTTTTAATCAATGCCTTAAAGCAGGTTGAGAAAGTTAAAAAATTTATAATTGTAAGAAGGAAGGAAGGAAGGAAGGAAATAAAAATAAAGAAAGATTCTCCAAAGATAACTTCAGCCAATACTTTAGTTTGTTATACACAGTTTTACTGTCTATGCATATAGTGATGTTTTCTATACATCCCAAGTATACAAACCTGAGAAAGTTGTTGGTCTTTAAACTTTTATTGTAAGTTCAGGGGGTACATGTGCACGTTTGTTATATAGGTAATTTGCCTGTCATGAGGGTTTGGTGTACAAATTATTTTATCATCCAGGTGGTAAGCATAGTTCCCAATAGGTAGTTTTTCGATTCTCTCCCTCCACCCTCAAGTAGTCCCCTGTGTCCATTGTTCCTTCTTTGTGTCCATGTGTACTCACTGTTTAGCTCCCACTGATAAGTGAGAACATGCAGTATTTGGTTTTCTGATCCTGCATTAGTTCTGAAAAGATTTTAAATCACATCATGACTTGGTTTTCACATCTGTTAGATGGAAATGGTATTCGGACTTGCTGTACCATTAACAAGGGTAGGAGAGATTTATGGCCATGCCCTCTTGAATGTTGTTTCTGCCCCCATCCTTAGATTTGGGAGATCTCAGGCAGGTGAAACACAGCAGAGAATTTTTTCGTTGTAAAGTAGGACAGAAAGTACAGATGAATGAAGCAGAACATCAAATGCCTCCCCATAAATAATAGTTTAGGACATCTGATGCCAGTCAAGGCTGACAGAAAAAATTAAGTAAATAAAAAAGTGGAGTTCATTTCAAATCTGGAGGGAGTGTACGATGAAAGGCAACACACAAATCTCCATTCTTTTGAAACCAGACTCAAACAACCTTTTGCAAAACAAAAATAATTCAGCCAGTAGAAAAATCTGATCTTCTCCCCTCCAAAAACAGGGCTTACATTGCCACTGAGTAATAAACCTGGTCACATTTCAGCCACCTGACACACAGCTTCAAACAAACAAGAAAGAAAAATCATCTGCTGTTCTAGGCACTGAGGAGGGGAGCTTTCTTCTGACTGCAAAGGTAACACCTGTCTTCACCGAGTTTCAATCAAGTTGCAGAAACAGCATGGCAGGCTTATAGGATGTTCCAAAGGAAATGAAGAAGAAAGCATACACAATTGTCTATTAAGTTGGTGCAAAAGTAATGGCAAAAGCCACGATTACTTTTGCACCAACCTAATAGTTAGATGTCAGAATCTCTTTTTAGAAAGCCATCAGCAGGTCTATCTTCAAGCATTTATCCTCTAAGTGGAATTAGATCAGCTTGAAGGGTTTTTGCATCCACAAGGCCATGTGATTGAGTTCGGGTGTGTCCAAAACCTTACTGTCATTCTGCGAAAGTAGCAGGTGTCTGTCAGTGGACAAGAATGAACTCTAACCGTCATGTTTAACACTGTCCCACACACTCTGAGGAGGCTCCCCTGGGAATCTGCCGCAATGCAGAACGACAAACATGCTGAGATGAAAACCTTTCCGTAGCTCTGCCTTTCAGAAGCATGGGACAAGGCAGATTGAAGCCACAGTTTGTCAGAGACACAAAGGCAAAGACAATAAGCAAAGAAATTGCTAATAAATAGGTTTCTAAAAAATATACAGCTTCTTTTTATAATTTCTACTTTTATTTTAGATTCAGGGAAGCACATGTGCAGGTTTGTCACATAGATATATTGCATGACACTAACATTTGAGGTAAAATTGATCCCGTCACCCAGGCAGTGAGCATAGTACCCAATAGGTGGTTTTCACCCCTCCCTCTGTCCCATTTCCTGCAGTCCCAGTGTCTAATGTGCCCCTCTTCATTTCCATGTGTTCTCAGTGTTTAGCTCCCACTGATAAGTGAGAACGTTCAGTATTTGGTTTTCTATTCCTGCATTAATGCAGTTAGGATAATAACCTCCAGCTGCATGCATGTTGCTGCAAAGGACATGATCTCGTTCTTTTTTATGGCTGTGTAGTATTCCATGGTAACGTGCAACCTTTTTTGATAGTGAAAGGAAATTATATGAAAGCTACAACTTATTGTTTTGTCCTATCTGACAAAACAAATGTAAAGAGACTAACAGTCTGTTTTGGTCAGGGGTTGGATAAATGGTGATTTGAATAGCAGTTTAAATCATTTTAATGGAAACTTGACATTATCTATCAAACTTTGATATGTAAAACCTGTGAACCAGCGGTCTAGCCTCTAAGACTTGTTCTGTAAGATCAGAAGAATACTTTTAGGCCACATAATATGGATGAGAAAAGGTCTTAATATGAGCAACATGCTTGGCACATCATGGAGGCCTAATAAATATCTATCCCATATTCCTTTTCCACTTTCCTCTCAATCTATATGATACTTAGCTATCCTTAGAGTCGGGTTTAGGTGTATGACATCCAAGGAAGGGTGTCCCTCAAATACCTCAGGGTCAAGGAAGGCCATGAACAAGTATCGCATATTATAGACTCTTATTTCCTTTGTTGGGTGTCTTATAAAAGCTCATATCCAGGAGTATGGACCAGATTATCAAATGCATGGCATTTTATGGTATGCATTTTGTGGTTTTTGTCCCCATATCTAACATTTCTAAACTTAATTTCCTGTATTATCCTTCATATTTATTTAATACCTATTGTCAGAGTTGCCCCAAAATTATCCACTAAGAAAAGGAGTCTGTATATTACTTGTCTCAAAAACACTGACATTAGAAATTTATTGATTAGACACCCATAAGTATCTTTGACATCTTTGTTTTTTAATTAATCCAAACTAGTAGAGATGTTAAGACTTGAACTTCTATATTTTAAAGCTAGCATTTATAAACCATTTTTTTAAATGTGCAATTAAATTATCCAACTTTGTCATGATTTAGACACCTCCATAATAAAAGAAAAAAAGTCACAATTTTGATGTTTTCTATATGCTATGAAAAATGGTGATTTACTGACCTTTTCAAACAGCTATATTTTGATTGCACTAACATATTTCAAAGAGGCAGTTTGCAGCAAACAACAGATTCCCTGTAATATCCGACCTCCAAGAAGTTTTTTTTTTAATGTCTTTGTCTCAGGTTTGCAGTAAATGAAAGGTTCCAGCCGCAAGGCAACAGGCTACTGGAAAGGTCAGGAAAGCACATTATCATATCTCAAAAGCCAAGTGCTTGTAGCGTTTCCGTTATCATTTTAAGAAAACACAACCTCACATTTATGATTCCAAACTGCCAAACATATGGCTGAAAATGTAGAAACGTCAACCTGAATTTACTTGTTTAAATAAACATTTCTCTTCTGCAGGAAGTGCCATGGTTTGAGCTGAGAAGCACACAGCCCATTTGCAAAGGGTGCAGTCAAGAAATTACAGATTACAATTAGGCACAGCTTTGGGACACAATCCTTCCTCAAGACTCTGTTACACAGGTGTCACAGGTGCCTGGCACATGGTAGGAGAAACTCACCTGGGCAGATGCATTGTGAATCACTCTGGGAACCACGTAAAATAAAAGAACCTAACATAGCCTGTATTGGTTTCCTAGGTTTGCTGAGAAACAGTAGGGTGCTTATAACAAAAGAGTGGAATTTTCTCCCAATTTTGGAGGCCAGAAGTCTGAAATGTAGATGTGGGCAGGGCCACACTCCCTCCGGGGGTTCCAGTGCAGAACCTTTCTTGCCTCTCCCAGCTCCTGATGGCTCCAGGAATCCCTGCGCTTGTGACCACATCACTCCCATCTCTGCCTCCGTCTCCATGGAGATGGCCTTCTCCTCTGTGTCTGTGTCTCCTCTTCTGTCTCTTATAAGAATATTTTTCACTGGATTTATGACCAACATGAATAATTCAGGATGATCTCATCTCAAGATCCTTCCCTTAGCTACATCTGCAAACACGCTGTTTTCAAACAAGATCCCATTCATAGGTTCTAGGGATAAGGACATGCAGAGTTCCTTTGGGGGCCATACTTCAATCCATTACAGTTGTGCCCACTTCCTTCTTGTGGCTCTAGGGGAGGATACTTCCTGCCTCCCTTGGCTCCTGGTGTCTCCAGGCATCCCTGGGCTTGTAGCTGCAACACTCCGTTCTCTGTCTCTGTCTCCACAAGGCCTTCTCCTCTGTGTCTGCGTATCTTCTTCTGTCTTTTAGAAAGACACTTCTTGCTGTATTTAGGGCCTTCCTTCCTCCAAGATAATCTCATCTCAAGAGCATTATCTAATTATATCTGCAAATAATTTCCAAATAAGGTCCCATTCACAGGTTCTGATGTTTAGATGTGAACTCATCTTTCGGAGGTCACCATTCAGTCTCTTGCGATTGTATACAGCTCCCTCGGGAGGCTCTAGGGGAGGATCCTTTCTGCCTCTCCCAGCCCCTAGTGGCTCCAGGCATCCCTGGGCTTGTGGCTGCATCATTTCTGCCTCTGTCTCCACGTGGCCTTCTCCTCTGTGTCTGTGTCTCCTCTTCTGTCTCTTAGAAGGACATGTGTCATTGTAGTCATCCCTCCCTCCTCCAGGATGATCTCATCTTGAGATCCTTATCTTAATGATATCTGCAAAGACCCCTTTTCCAAATATAAGGTCCCATCACAAGTTCCAGGCTGTGGATATATTCTGGGGACCCATTGTTCAACCAACTACATGGACCAAGATCAAGGCCACCTGGGCACAGTGGCTCATGCCTGTAATCCCAACAACTGGGGAGGCTGAGGTGGGAGAATCACTTGAGTCCAGGAGTTTGAGGCCAGCCTGGATAATAGTGAGATACCATTTCTACAAAAAATTAGCCAGGCATGGTCATGCATACCTGTGGTCCCAACTACCTGGGAGGCTGAGGTGGGAGGACTGCTTGAGCCCAGGAGATTGAGGCTGCAGTGAGCTATGATCATGCCATTCCAGCCTGGATGACAGAGCAAGACCCTGGGTCCAAAAAAAAAAAACAATCAAGGCCAGATTACTAGAAGTTTCTCTCCCTCTAACCTCCCCTGTGAGCTTGGTTTCACCATGGCCACATGACCATATTATCTATCCATTCATCTATCCAAGCCTCATTTTCCTTTATAAAATATGAGGCTTGAGCCAAGCAATAACAATGGTTCTTTCCAGTTTCAAGGTTTAGTTTTTTTCTGTTTTCACATTGCCTTCGCAGAATCTTTATAACTAGAGTTACCATATAAGCAATGGTCATTGGCAGTAATTTATTATATACTTAACTCAGTGATAGATGCATGTATACACCACACCTGTTCAGATGTGCAACTGTAGAAGTCTAAACATTCATCAACACAGATGCATCATCATTTAAAACAAACGCCAGATTTCTGGGAAGATAAATTAATCAACAACAAATGTTGAATTAGAAATCTACTTACTCACTGACTTTAGGTATGAGACTCTTGTTTCAGCTTACCCATCTGTGCAATGGAACCAACTCTCCTATGTTCATTATAGGAATGTTCTAAGGAAAAAGGCAGAATTTCTTTGTAAAGCAATATATTGTCTTCACATATTTATACTGTCTACATGTATACGTATATACATCTTCACAGTGGTTTTGGTGAACTTCATGTGTTTCCTTGACTGGGCTAGGTGGTGTCGAGATTAAACATTATTTCTGGGTGTATCTGTGAGAGTGTTTTCATATGTGATACGCATCTGAATTTGTGAGCTCAGCAAAGCTGACTGTCCTCCCCCAAGTGGGTGGGCATTATTAAATCCACCAAGTGCCTGAATAGAACAAAAAGGCAGAAGAAAGAGAAACTTGCCCCGATTTTTTCTGGTCTCACTGTTGGAGCTGGGACCGTTCATCTTATCTCTGGTCTTAGCTTGCAGACAAAGATCATGGGGCTACCCAGTCTTCATAATCTCTTGAGCTCATTCCTCGCAATATTCCTCAATAGACAGATAGACACATGATAGAGAAATAGATAGGCAGATAACTAGATAGATGATAGGTAAATAGACAGACAGATGATAGAGATGTAGATGGATATAACAGAGGTAGAGATATTTCTTGATATATAAAGAAGATATCTATCATCTACTCACCTTATCATCTAATATCTATCATCCATTTGTGTGTCATCTATCAATCTATTATTCATCATCTAACCAGTATCTATGTATCTATCATCTATTATACATCCATCTATTATCTATCTGTCTATCCAGACAACAACCCATTTTTATTTATTTAACATCTATCACCTATCTATCTATTATCTATTCTCCTAGGCAGGGACATATCTCCTAGTTACATGAGCCTTGATAGATCTACTTAATGCCATAGATATTCTCAGTTATGATGACAGTGATGAGGACGATGATGGAATTGGAATAAAGAAATTAAACCTCAGCCATGAGCATGGTTTTCAAAACATTTTATCTATCCATCTATTATATATTCTATCCATTCATCTATCAAATTTATCTATCATCTATCTATTTATCATCTAACTATTCATCTCCTATTGGTTCTGTTTCTCTGAAAAACCCTGACTAATGCAACATTCATAATACTATCTTAACTTTGTGTAGACTTTTCATTTTCTACTCATCTGGGTAAGTGGTATTTTAACAGTAGATAATGCAAGGATTCAATGAGTCAGTAAATCAAGGAGTTTTGAGGAGAGTACAGAAAAGGGGAGTGATTCTCTCATCGTGAGTTCCACCACATCACAGACATCACCACTTGGCTGATTATAAATGAATGTCAAGATGCAGAGAAGCGATATGACCACTTCTGAGGTTGGCTGCAAATAACTTGTTACTGATCAGAAAATGTCAAGTTCTGTGAAATGATTTATTTGTTTCAATAAATTTAAGTGGACTTAAGGTTTTCTCCCTCATTATACCATTCCCACTCATGTGCTTACTCCCAGGCTTTTCTGAATGGGAGAGAAATCTCATTGCCTATAGCACACATATACATGCTGCAGCCCAGATGGTTTAGGAGGCTGCTCCCATAATTATGGGTTGCAACAAAACCAAGAGTAATAAGTATATATCATGCCAAGGATATGGGAAGTGACTGAACAGTCAAGTATGAATGAATCAACAGTCACAAATTTGTGGTTCCCTAAGTTATCCAGCTATCTTTAGCGTCATCTATCTACTATCAATCTATCATCTATATATCTATCTATAATTTATGTATCTATATATTATCCATCATCTACATATGGATAGATGGATAAGGGGTAAGTGACGCCTCCTCTTCCTGTTGCTAAACCCCAAAATCATTTTGACTTTGATATAATGTAGATATAATTTTACCAAAAAATTGGATTATAAATCTAATAAAAGAAGCTCACAACTTTTTATTAGCCCAGAAAGTATGCAAGAACTGGTCATTCATGCCCCCATATTTAGCAAACTGACTCCCTCAACTTGTAAAAAAATAGAAGTCATCCATTGGTCTGAGGAGTTAAAGGTATTGGTGCAACTGCAAATAACAGCAATAAATACATTTTTCTCTTTGACATTAATTTTATGCTTACCAGCACAACTTTTAAGAAAATAGGGAGCTATGTCATCCTAGCCAAGTGGATTAATCACCTGGAGAACCTGGGAAAAAAATCTTCCTGATCCCAAACCGTAAATATTGACTCATTGTTTTGGAAACCACACTCACGGTTGAGGTTTGATTTCTTCCCTTTAACTCCATCATCATCTTCATCACTGTCATCATAACAGAGAATTTCTATAGCATTAAATAGATCCACCAAGGCTCATGTAACTAGGAGATGTGTCCATGCCCTAGCAGTCAGCTCTGGTAAAGTTTGAAGCCTTTTACAGAATCCAAATCAACAATCACTTAATGAAATCATTTTCTGTGAATGCTAATTTTTCTTTGCCATTGATTTTGTCTCTTTGTTTTATCCGTCCTGAGATTGAGAAGTGCTAACATTGAGCCTAACATCCCATGAACCTATGATTCTAAAGCTATAACAGTTTCAGGGCATCCTTTTGCTGCGGTTCTATTGTCTAGGTACTCAGCAATCCCTGCCTTAGAAATGGCAGTATTGCCGCTGTTTTTCTACCTTTGCGTTACCTTGATCCTTAACATGTTTAATAACTCAGGAACACCTTTCTCTACCTTTATTTTCTAAAGTGGACATATTTCTCTCTCTCCCTCTATCCCTTTGTCTCTCCCTCCCTCTCGTCCTCTCTCCCTCCCTTCATTCTTCTTTCTCTTTTCTCTTTCTTTCCTCTCCCTTGTTCTCATTACCTCCCTCCCTCTGTCTCTCCCTCTCTCGCTGCCCCTCCTCTCCTCTCTGTTCTCTCTCCCTCTCCTATATTCCTCCCTCTTTCTTCCTCCCACCCTCCTCTTCCTTCTTTCTTTCTCCCTCTCTTTCGCTCTCCTCTGTCTCTTTCTTCCACCCATGTATATAATCTTACTAACATAAATGATGTCCATCTCATACTCATACACCTTACAATGGACAGCCTTCTTAAATCGAAGTCATGACCATCATAGAACTTCTCCTAAAATCCTTCTTCATGTGTCCAGGCTCACCCTGGCATAAACCTTCACTAGTAGCTAACTGTGGATACCTACGGGCTTGATTTTCCACTGTGTTTTCTGCACTGTGTTTGTGTTTTAACTCAACTCGGTGCTCAGACATGTTTTCTTGTCTCACCCTCAGGCCTTTGCTGAAAACATTAGGCCAGATCATCTCTTCCTCGTGCAAATGCATATATTTGCAGCATTCAATTATCACATAAACATACATTGTGTTGCTCAGTTATTTAAATAATGCTTCTGCTCATTTTTCACTCCTTTTAACGGCAGACCAAAATCTTATTGCTTACTACATAAGACGTCAAAGAGTACTGAGGCTATAGTGGAACTCAATACACAATTTAGAAATCAAATTGAATGGCAATTAGGTATGAAAAATAATTTTTAAGGTGATCAACTCTCCTGTTATTTCAACACTAATTCTAAATCATCTGTTTTGTACATGCTTCGTGACTCCACTGAAAATATTCCCATGGGAAATTAACTAAGCCTGTTTATTACGAAATTAGAGTCTTGGAAAACCTAAAGAGTTATATTTTTCATGCTACTAATGATCTATAATTAAAGCTCTCCCTGTTTACATAAAAAATTATTCCTTATAATTACAACAGTGTCTGCCTCATTACCTTATTACTCTCTTCCATTTCTTCTATGATAAATCATGTTCTCAATATACTTATATATCTCTGTTTACCATTTAAGCCTTCCCCAATTCTATGGAATTAATCTAGAACTTAAAATAATACCCTACTAATGATAAAAACATAAAAGTTTTACATTAATTGTAAAATACTGCTTTCTGTAATGATCCATTAAACAAGGAAGAAAACTAAAAATATCCTATATGATTCCATCATGGCAGTTAAATCTAGATTCAAAGTTCAATAGCATTTAATGTAACCCATGAAAGAAGCAATAGTCAAAGGGATACCTTATTCATTCAACATTTGTTAAACCCTAAAATGAGGGAGATATGACATCTCACTAAACTACTAAGAGCAACTAACAGGGCATCTGCTGACCTCAGCTATGTGAATAAAGCTTCTTATTAGGGTAAGTATCCCAAGGAAAATCAGAAAGATTTTTGGGTGGATAATTGTTCCAGGATTATTGTGTAAAACTGCAGGAAAAAAAATAAAGCAGAATCATCTATAAAAAAATAAAATGAGATAAATAAAATGTGTCTGTCAACACGCACATGCATGTTTACAGCAGCACAATTTACAATTGCAAAGATATGGAACCAACCTAAGTGCCCATTGACCAATGAGTGGATAAAGAAAATGTAGTACATATATACCATGGAAGACTATGCAGCCATAAAAAGAATCTAATCATGTCTTTTGAAGCAATTTGGATGGAGCCAGAGGTCATTATTCTAAGGGAAGTCAGTCCAGAATGGAAACCAAATATTATATGTTCTTAATCATAAGTGAGAGCTAAGCAATAAGGACACAAAGGCCTAAGAATGACACCATGGGGCCGGGTGTAGTGGCTCACACCTGTGATCCCAGTAATTTGGGGGGTTGGGATGGGTGGATCACCTGAGGTCAGTAGTTTAAAACCAGCCTAGCCAACATGGTGAAACCCTGTCTCTACTAAAAATACAAAAATTAGCTGGACACAGTGGTGTGCGTCTATTCCCAACTACTCGGGAGGCTGAGGCAGGAGAATCGCTTCCACCAGGGAGGCGTAGGTTGCCGTGAGCAGAGATGGTGCCACTGCACTTCAGCCTGGACGACAGAGCGAGGCTCTGTCTCAAAAAAACAAAAAAAAGAGTGACATCATGGACTTAAGAACTTGTGGGGGAAGGCTGGGAAAAGGGTGAGGGATAAAAGACTACATATTTGGACAGTGTACACTGTTCGAGTGACAAGTACACTAAAATCCCAGAAATCATCATTAAACTCATCCAAGTAACCAAAACCACCTGTACCCCCAAAAACTGTTGAAATAAAAAATAATTTTGAAAAAGAAATATAAATAGATAAAATAAAATAAGTGGTAAAAAAAAATGTGTCTGTCAAGATCTAATCATATCTGCCTTAAAATGTATGTTACACATGTATAGGTTTGAAAAGAGCCTGGTTGATTTTTAGATATCGATCTGAGTAAGAAATGATAGAGAACATGCCTTTCTCATTTAATTATATGTGATTTCTCTGAAAGATCTAAGATAGAATGGCTCCCCTCCCTCCGTGTTTTTCAAGTCATATTAATGTATGCCATTGAATGCCAACTGTTTTCTTAGGGTAACCCTTTAAATAAAAATAAATTTAAAAGAAAGAAAAATAAATTTAAAAGAATAAAATAAAAATGCAGCCATTATTCTAAGTGAATAATTTCATGCTATCCACATAAAAAAGTCTTTGAGAGTGCAAGGGGTGCAATCCATAATTAATCCAGAGCCACCAACTCATCTAAGATTATTTGTAACTCAATATTTTGTGAGGCACTAACTGACAATTTTGTTTTCTTGTCATGAGAAAGATTATTCACCCAGACTCATGATAGAATCGTTTCTATTTTCTACCTGGAACTATTGTTGGAGATAGCCATTAGATCAGTGAAACTGAGGAATGAAGATGCCTCAAGAAGGTGAATGGGGCTGGTGCGGTGGCTCACGCCTGGAATCTCAACACTTCGGGAAGCCAAGGTGGGTGGATCATTTGAGTTCAGGAGTTCAAGACCATCCTGACCAACATAGTGAAACCATGTATCTACTAAAAATGTAAAAATTAGCCAGGCATGATGGCACATGCCTGTAGTCCCAGCTATTCGAGAGGCTGAAGCAGGAAAATCACTTGAACCCAGGAGGCAGAGGTTGCAGTGAGCTGAGATCCCACCACGGCACTCCGCCTGAGTGACAGAGCAAGACTCTGCCTCAGAAAAAGAAAAAAAGAGGAAGAAGGAAGTGAAGTGGATTATAAAGTCAAAGGCTACATTGGGGCCAAGCAAGATGAGGATGGAGAACCATGGTCCTTTGACTTGACCACCTTGAGGTCTTTCTTTGTCTTAGCCACAGAGATTCTCATTTCAGGGGGTGGAATTCAGGCTGAATAGGGCTAAAGAATGATTATGACATCAGGAATTGAGGTCAGGGAACATGTATATTGCTATTCATAGAAGTGGATCGGTGGACCAAAGAGGCACCAAGACCCTGGTACATTCTTTAGTCTTATCGTGGAGAGACTTCCAAGCCCAGAACATCTGGCTTAGAGCATCCAGGGGTTAGGTTTGAATTCTAGAAACATTTGTGGTCAGTAGGTTTCATCTGAATCACTGAATTTATGTGGTTTATTCATGTCTTACTACAAGCATATGTCTTTTTTTAACACTGTATAAGTGTGAAGTATTCTGATTTCAAGTATATTGTTATTTAAAAGAACTTTTTTTAAAGAAATCTGAAATATTTAGGAGTAGAAGGGTACAATATACCTGACTTAGTCTCAGATGATTGTGAAGAAATTGTGTGTGTGTGTGTGTGTGTGTGTGTGTGGTACGGACAGAGAGTGAATTGTAAAACAATCCAGACAAAATATAGACATGGATGAATCTGCAGGAAAGCATGTAGGATTTCCCCATACTGTTGCTGCCACTCTTACTATCAGTTTAAAATTATATCCAGATCAACAGTTATAACAATAAAATCTCAGCAACTTTTTTGTGGGCATCCACCTCATTTAAAAGTTTCAGTACATTTCATTTATTGGAAACACCACAGAGAGAACAATTGCATTGTGTGAATGCCTTGATGTCTAGGAATATTTCAAGCTTCAAAAATGTAGGATTCTCTGAGTATCAAAGCCAAAGTGTGCTTTAAAATGTGTGCTTTAGGAAGTCTTAGTCTACATTTCAGGAAGAAATATTTGCAGAAATATTGAGGTTTACCTCCAAAGAATATTTAGCCCATACCTTAACACAAACGACTGTTCTTAAAATGAGCAATAGGCATTTTCATAATTCAGTATTATTAAAAAGGGAAATGCATACAAGGGATGTGAAGGACCTCTCAAGGAGAACTACAAACCACTGCTAAAGGAAATAAGAAAGGACACAAACAAATAGAAAAACATTCTATGCTCATGGATAGAAAGTATCAATATTGTGAAAATGGCCATAATGCCCAAAGTAATTTATAGATTCAATGCTATTCCCATCAA
>CAUYQU010059832.1:0-89474 GCA_963574635.1 Cheracebus regulus
CCATTCAAAAGTGGGCAAAGGATATGAACAGACACTTTACAAAAGAAGACATACGTGAGGCCAATAAACATATGAAAAAATGCTCATCATCACTGGTCATAAGAGAAATGCAAATCAAAACTACATTGAGATACCATCTCACACCAGTTAGAATGGTGATCATTAAAAAATCTGGAGACAACGGATGCTGGAGAGGATGTGGAGAAATAAGAACACTTTTACACTGTTGGTGAGAGTGTAAATTAGTTCAACCACTGTGGGAGACAGTGTGGTGATTCCTCAGGGATCTAGAAATAGAAATTCCATTTGACCCAGCAATCCCATTACTGGGTATACATCCAAAGGATTATAAATCATTCTGTTATAAAGACACATGCACACGCATGTTCATTGTGACACTCTTTACAATAGCAAAGACCTGGAACCAACCCAAATGCCCATCAATGATAGACTGGACAAAGAAAATGTGGCACATATACACAATGGAATACTATGCAGCCATAAGAAACGATGAGTTTGTGTCCTCTGTAGGGACATGGATGAACCTGGAAACCATCATTCTCAGCAAATTGACGCAAGAACGGAAAATCAAACACCGCATGTTCTCATTCTTAGGTGGGTGTTGAACAATGAGAACACATGGACACAGGGAGGGGAGCATCACACACTGGGGTTTGTCAGGGGGAAATAGAGGAGGGACAGCGGGGATGGGGAGTTGGGAAGAGATAGCATGGGGAGAAATGCCAGATATAGGTGATGGGGAGGAAGGCAGCAAATCACACTGCCTTATGTGTACCTATGCAACAATCTTGCATGTTCTTCACATGTACCCCAAAACCTAAAATGCAATAAAAAAAGAGGGAAAAAAATAAATAAAATAAAAAATGTTTTACCAAAAAAAAAATGTAGACAAGGCTTTAGATTTCCCAGTTGCCGTATCTTTAGCTAGATTTATATGTTCAAATTAATGTGAAAACCCCACTTTGGTCTAGATTTAAAACTCACTTTCCAATCCAAGCCCACCAGTAACAAACCAAGTTCTTTGATCTCCATTTACTTCAGATTCCTTTGGGACTACTCAGAACCACAGAAATATGATGAGTCACAATTCAGGCACCAAATTTCATTTTAAACCTTCAACATAAATAGCACCTAGGTAGAACTTAAAATGCACCAGACTCTGTTACTCTAGCACTTTATGTATTTTTAACTCATTCATGAAACCCTATGAAGATTAATTAGACATGAAGAAATCAAGGCACGGAGAATTTAATGGCTTGATCAAGGCAGCCTGATTTTATAGACCATGCTCTTATCCTCCATGCAGTAAACCACAATTGCATGGAAGTCGATATACTTTAGAGTCATTCTTATTTTGTATTTAAGGGTGTTTATCTTATAGTGTATCATATGAGTTGATCCCAGTGACATCTTATAACACAGCTTTAATGAAGGCAGCTCCAGGATGATATGAGAATGAATATCAGAATAGGCTCTTGAATCACAGTCACAGTATGTTTATATGTGCAACATTCTTTTATAATTTGAATTATTTTCTAATCTTGAACTTTGTCTTATGGAATTCTATGGATATGAAATATGAAACCCATCGATAATGTTCACATAAGATACAATAAATTTGAGAATATGTAAATTTTCAGTTTAGAAATGTAACTAAATAATGCCCAAGTATACTATGTTTATAGAAAGCTGGCTGCTTTAGTGATGCTATAATTAAATCCTATCGCATTGAACACTATATGTTACACTAAGAATCTCAGACAGAGACAATGAGTCTTGGTCATATTTTGTCTAAATATCAATCTTATCAGGAAATTTGCTCTTTGTTAACTTTCTATTGAAGTTAATAGTGTATTCAAATACTAACTTTGCTAGATTATTAATTCTAACTGTAAAAATAGTAATTTGATCAGATTTCTAAAGATAGCAAATTGTTATCCTTTTCATGTCAAATTTAAATCTATACTGACCAATACATGAAAGATATAATGCTGCATGAATATGTATAGTTCACATAAAGAAAATGAAGAAGAAATGTGCTGTACAGAAGTATTAGCTTTGTTACAATAACTCAGGCCTGTCTCTTGGCTGTATTATTATCTCCAATGTACAGATGAGGAAACAAGCTTTAAGAGATTTGGTAGCTGGGTGCACTGGCTCATGGCTCTAATCTAAGCACTTTGGGAGGCGGAGGCAGGAGGATCACTCGAGCCCAGGAGTTCAAATCCAGCATGGGCAAGAAAGCAGGACCCTATCTCTATAAAAAAATACAAAATCAGAAAGAGATTTAGTAAAGGAGTCCTCTAGGCAAGTGTCAGAGTTGGCTTTGAAACCTAGATCTGTCTTTAAAGAAAAATAAACTCTCTGTAACAATCTTTTGAAATGAAATCCAAGTGATCATCCAGAATTTTAAGCCACAGATATATAAACAAGAAAACTGTTGATAAACCATAGGGGAACATCATTTTCTTTATTTTTTTTCTTTTTCTTTCTTACTTTTTTTTTTTTGAGACAAAGTCTCACTCTGTCACCCAGACTGGATGGAATATAGTGGCACCATCTCAGCTCACTGCAGCCTCTGCCTCCTGGGTTCAAGCAATTCTTTGTCTCAGCCACCTGAGTAGCTTGGATTACAGGTGCTCGCCACCACTCCCAGCTAATTTTTGTATTTTTAGTAGGGATGGAGTTTCACCATGTTGGCCAGGCTAGTCTTGAACTCCTGACTAAGTGATCCACCCACCTCTGCCTCCCAAAATGCTGGGATTGCCGACATGAGCCACTGTGCCCAGTCTGGACCATCATTTTCAATGGTAAAACACTGATACAGGGAGTGGAATTTTTTTTCCTTCTGAAAATGTAGTTTTTTAAATTTAAGATTTAACTTTTTGACAATGTAGAGAGTTTGAAATTAATTTAATGAATGATAGCTTCAGAGCTTCCCATCCAAAGTGTACTAAGTCAAAATACGTAAAAGTACATATTTTAAAAACTCTCATTCAAGTTCATCTGTGGTAAACTTCAAAATTATTATCATAGGGTGAAAGAATGAGAGAGCACGTGTTGAAACAGATAATGTCTCAGCTTACATTGTACACACTTCCTGTGGTTTTTTAACAGGTCAAAACTCAGCAATAAATGTGGTGTGTTCGAAAATTGGCACATCCTACAAGACTTACATGTGTACCCAGTACACTATTAGTTCCTTTTTACTGCTATGTTCATAAGACTTGATGATATTTATGAAATCTCTCAAGTCATCTTTCCTTTTCATTATTCTTCAGCACTCTGGTTTTTATAGCCAATGCTTAGTCAAGTTAATTTAAAGATTTACTGTCTAGAAGTTACGGTCAATTTTATTGTTTGTTTTACTTTTTACCAAAAATGGTGTGAGTAATGACCTGTTTTTGACATAGATTTCCTCCAGATTTTCTTTGCTACATTAACTCTTCGAGGTCATAACTAATTACTTTCTCATGACCTTGAATTTCCTGGATTTGTTTACTCAGAGCAACTGGACAGGTCATTTTTAAACGTATCTTAGAATCTCAATAATTAAAATGGTCTCTATTGACAGTGCAAAAAATTAGAAATAAAATTGATAAAGAATATTGAAAAACGTGGAGATATAAACACATTTTTACCATCTGTGCTACTACAGGAAGCAAAACCACAGGCAATACTAATCAAAGTGAAATACAAATACAAATTAAATAAGGTGACATTTTAATAATAGATTTTCCTTCCTTGAAAATGCCTTACCCCAATATTAAAATTAATTTGCATTCTTGAAAAAAAAACCAGACTGGTGGAGCTAGACCATAGGAAATTGCCTCAGGATTTGTAATTTATCTTGAGTAACACACACACACACATGCATACACACACACACACACACACACTCCTATACAAATCAAGAAAGAATGATATATTTGTTTTTCTTTGTTTATATATCATAATATCTTAATTTCTTTATCATTACATAAGTCAAAACAAAACAATTTTTATATGCATTAAAAACTGTAGCTTTAGGCACCATATCAAGAGAACGATGGACAGTGACTCCCAGGCATAAGGCTCAATTCAAGACAGAAGGAGCCAAGTCACAATACTGAAAGATAGCCAAGACTCTGGGAATCTGGGAAATATCAGAAATCAGAAGATAGGTACATGGTTATGAGTCAGAGAGCAAGCTACTCTCACCTATGTAGGCACCATAGCAGTCAGAGAAGTGGAAGAAATCAGACAGCATCCTACTGTAGGATCAAAGGGCAGTACCATGCCCTTTATCAAACCGGGGCTCTCTGCAGCACATTTACGTAACTGTGAGCAAGTTATTAAGCCTCTTTCAAACCCATATGCCTCAGATATTAAATAGGGAAAATAATTCTCCTTTGAAAGTTGTTGTGAAGATTAAATGAGAAAATGAGTCTCAAGTGCTAGAACCATCGTAGAAACTTAATAATGATTATTTTATTTTATCAAGACCAAACCAAAGAGCAAAATGAGTCCACACTGAAGTAACATACTTCAACTACTTAGCAGGAGATACTTTACAATCTCATAGCCACTTCTGCTCAACTCAGAAAGCAACTCAGCTGAAAGTAGTTGGTGTCTTCTTGGAACACAGTTCAGATAGTGAGACCTGGAGGATGGGGATGCCTTGAACTGTGAAGGGAATAAATATTTTATAGCTTATCTATTTCATATATTTTTCTTACTAGCTGATGGACTGCTCACAATTCCCTGAGGCAATGCTACTATATTAAAACTGAGGTTCTGAGAGCTAACTGATACATTCAAAATCAAATTAAAGGCAGAGCTGGAATTGAAGGAGTTGTTTTCAAGGTATGTTACACAGTCTCTATCATGGGTAAAAAAAATATATTAGCTACTTTTATATAATCATTGATCCACAAAGTTTTAGAAATAAAAGTTATAGAAATAATTTCTTGATTCCAAAAATATCAGTAACAAACAAAAGCAATATTACTTAAAATATTAATTTAAAACCTATAAGGCACTAGTAACTGAAAGTTTTCAAGGTTCAAACAAACCCCAAACCCTAAATGTGCTCTGAATGCAAACTAATTATTAAGACTGCCCAAACTAAAACTATATCTTCACTTTTGTTCTTCTCTTGATAAATCCTTATTTTAATCCAGATATCAAGAATTCTGAATTTAAAGGAAAGTCTACATCTGAAAGGGGCAGAATTCTCAGTCACTGATAGTTCAGTGACCTTATTAGAGAAAGTACAGATAAGACTCCTAATATCTGCTGACTGGATCAGGATCAAGGCCTCTGGAGCTTAGCAGCAGCCCTGACTTCCTCTTAAAGGTGAAAATTAGGCCCAGCTCAGCTCCAGGCTCACCCAACCTAAGTTCCAGGCCCAGTCCCAAACCCAGGACCAGGCTCAGGCCTAGATCATGTCTCACTCAGCCTCAGTTCCAGGCCAAGACCTAGATCCAGCATCAGAACAAACCCCAGTTCCAGCCACAGACCCAGTCCCAGCTTTAGCTTCAGATCCAGACCCAGTTCCATGCCCACACACAGGCTCCACAGCCTGGCTCCTGAGCTCAGGTCTCTTTTCTTTGCCCTATGGCCTTAGGATTCATATCTATATTAAGGTAAACACTACCTGCTTTTAAGAGAGAAATAAAATGGTGTGAAGTAGGGATATAGATGAATTATGGCAGTAAGAGAAATCTGATATAGTTGACGTCATCTTGCTTCTAACAGCCAAGCTATCCTTGGTCATTCCTGGGCATAGACCAAGCTGACTTTGGGAGAAATTTAGTTTACAGTCTAACCTTAAAGCGAGGATGATAATAGCCCTTCCCAAAACTAAATTGCCTTTGTAAAACTAATGAAAGACCACAAGGTTAGGATTCTGAGAGGGCCCTGAACACTGCTGAAATTCTGGGAACTATGCCCACATGTCATAATTCATGTGGGTGTAGTTCCTGGAATCCCTTATTGCTCAGGAGTCATGTGTCCAGAGGTTACAAGATTTGTGACTTCCCTATTTATTCCTATACATAAGATCACTGTTTCAGAATCTAAAACTGGTTTTTTGAGATGTCTTTTAGAGCGACCCCACCCAGACTCCTGGCTCTTGACTCAACCAGTCCTGTGGACTCAGCATACAAGGACTGTTTTCCACACTCCTTTGATTTCATCCCCAGCCAATCAACATTCCCCATTCCCTAGTCCCCTGCCATCAAACTATCCTTGAAAACCCCTACCCTCTGAGCCTTCAGGGAGATTGAGTTGAGTAATAACTCTGCCTCCCACAAGGTGTGACTGGCCTCCCATCAACTAAACTCTTTCATTACTACTAGTACCATGCTGTGGTCCCAGAGAATTAGTTTTGTCTGTGTAGAAGGCAGAAAGAACTCATTTGGCAACTATAGTTCTTAAAAATCTAGTAACATAAGGCAGATTTTTAATTTTCTGCAAATTGTGGTAGAGGGAACTCCACTGTCTTTTGTTCTATGTATTATTATTATTTTTTTTTCAAGATGGAGTCTCACTCTGTCACCCAGGCTGGAGTACAGGGCTGTGATCTCAGCTCACTCAACCTCTGGCTCCCAGGTTCAAGCGATTTTCTTTCCTCGGCCTCCTGAGTAGCCATACCACAATGCCTGGCTAATTTTTGTATTTTTAATAGAGGTAGGATCTCACCATGTTGGCCAAGGTGGTCTTGAAGTCCTGACCTCAAATGATCCATCTGCCTCAGCCGTCCAAAATGCTAGGATTACAGGTGTGGGCCTCAAAGCCCAGCCTTCTCTGTATTTCTTTTCTACATGTAAAACTTCATAACTAAACTTTCCTCACAGATGTTTTAATGTTTTTATTCAGCTTTCTACCTGACTTCCTACATAGGTGGCAGCCATCGCATGAGCCTGGCCATCCAGACAGAACATGTAGTTTACACCACTCCAGTGACATCAAATTATTTTCTGCTTTATTTATTGCACAGCTTTGAGATCCACAAAGGTGACGATGGAGGCTGAAAGCCATTCCCAGGCACACAGACTTTGAAGGTCCAGTCCTATGCTGCGTGAGGCTCCACTTCCTTGCCTCTTGTAGAACTCCTCTCTTTTGACTGAGCAAACTACCCTTAAATCATCATATGTTCTTCCTCTTCAGTTGTTAAACTCAAAGTTTGGTGGTCTTTGCATTTAGACATGTGTTCTGTAAATATCTTTTATTTCTCATAATTCTGGCTCTAGCTTTAATAAACTCTTGCTCTAATAAACTTTAGCTCTAATAAACTCTTGCTCTAATAACCTTTATATATATATATATATATACACACACACACATATATATATATGTATATATATAAATAGCTAAAGTTATATATGAACCAATTGACTTTTTTTTTTCCAACCCTCTATCAATTCCTCTCTTGAGGCAATTCATGCCCACACTACATGATAAGCAGCAAGACCTTCTGGAAAGATGGTAGAAAGCTTCAGATATCATCCCCAAAATGTATCCTATCACATTTATCCCTCAACTTCCCCTTTAAAGAATATTTATTTCAATCCATTTCTAACTGTTAGAATTTGGGATCTATTGTCTTTGTTTAGAGTTCATTTCTCTAAAACCTCCCCATGACTAGCCAAGATTGTGTGGATAATTGAAGGTTTTCTCACCTCCCTCCACAGGAAGTCACTGCGTATTTATGCAAAAGCCTCTTTTTTTCTCCCACTGCTATACCCCGCAAACTTTCCGACTTTATCCCAACCTCAGGATGTTTAGCCTGGGCTTGACTTTGCAAAAAGAGTAAGATCATTTATTTTGATTTTTTGTTGTTGTTGTTTCTTTTAAGTCAGAAGTTCATTTGGGTTCCGTTTCCATCGGTATATCTTGAGGAGCAGATGCTTCTCTTTCCTATTCTGTCTTTCTCTGGGTCCTATAGTGGAGGTCGATTGCTGTGTGTTCAGCCTCCAGCCCGCCTGTGCCCACAGCATCCACATCTCCTCTACTTTCCCTCTGCCGTGGCCAAGCAGGCCACTCCGTGTCCTGCTTATTCCACCTGTACAGGTCATTCTATAGTCATGCACAGGTAGAATAAGCAGGACACGGAGTGGCCTGCTTAGCTCTCTTGTGCCTCTCTCAAGGACACAGAAAACTTTCTGAAACTCTTCTCTGCTAATACAAAATTGTGAGAAACTTGGAATAGGGTGTACTGTCCATCTCTGATTAAACATCTCTGACTCTACTTTGGTTAGGTACCTCTACACTGAGATTTACCTTCAAAGTGGTGCTCGCTCAGGCTTCATAGAAAACTTGTATCCTTTGTATCAAGACCTCTGTCAAATCTGTCTGGGCTCTGCGTTTTACACTATCCAGAGCTTGGCTGGGGGTGAAGGTAGGACACAATGTGCCATCTCAGTTACTATCATTTTCTAAACTCTAGTCTCTTCGCCTCTATTAATATTCCTCTCTCTCACTTATTAAACCTCCTTGCCATTGGTGTGGGAAGATACTCCTACATCAGCATGCATGTTTTCTCCCAGCTTTATCCTCAGGACTCCATGTTCAGCAGTCTCCAGGGGCTTAGCCTTTGTAGCTCGAAAATCCTTTGTTATCTCAAAAAGCTTGGCTTTTATAAGACTTGGCTTTCAAAATGCCTGGCTCACGAGTTTTAACATATTTCTTAGGAACTCAATTGATTTCCTCTATCTCAGCTGCATTTTCCCTCCCTGGAGAGGATAAAAGGCATTTAACTTGATGGTTAGAGATCTGAGCAACAACCTAAAAGTGTAGATAGAACAAAACAGTTATTATCTCCTCCAGGTTTTATCCCACAAGAAACGCAGTGTCAGTCACTTGATAGCTGCTCAAAAAGTATAGTTTCCTCCAAATTTTCCTCACATTTTTTAATAAAACATCTGCATTATTCCTAGGATCTCTAATGCTTATAATAAGAGTCAAATGTCCATTTCTTTCCTAAACATTCTCCCAGAAAATGGGGGATATCTTTTTCTACCAGACAGTCATGTACCATAATCACAACTCCTAAGCTTATAAACAAAAAAATTAAAAGCAATATCAACACAGAAAAAGGAAAAAAAAAGATGGGTAGTCTAAATGTCACAACTGAAAAGTTACAGTAACTTCAAATCCTATCATGCCCTGTATATTGTGTGTGATCTATGGTTAGCTGGCTGCTACAAAGGCTACAGCACATAGATAATATGGTCTCTTTTGAGGTGTGGTTCTCCTTTTGTCTGTCATCCCCATGTATCGATCAGTTTTTATTACCCTTATTTATAGTATTCTAAACCATGTGAGTGTAGCTGTCTGTCTCCTGTAGTGCTATGTATTTCCAGTCATCATCCAGAACAACAAAAACTGTATCTGGTTTGTATTAATTAGAGTTGAAGTTCAGTTGCACTTACAAGGGGTTCAAACAATATTGTGGTTCAAAAGAGTTTATTTCTTACATTACCCCCAGCAAAAAATACCCAGGGCACAAAAGGTAGATAACTCTACTCCATGAGGGTATAGGGGAGAAGGGAAAGCTTCTCCTTTGCCTTCTGAAGTTTCACTGAAAAGTCAACTCACAAAGGACAGAATAATTGGAGTAAAGGCAAGCAAATGTTATTAACATGAACACAGGGAGAACCAGAGTGATGACCCACACCCCTTTCCATTTCAGAAGCTTATTTATTGTCCTGGCAAATCAGGTTATGGAAGGCGGGAGAAGAGGCATGAGATTGAGAGGATTTCTGGGGAGAATGAATGAATCAGGGAACAGACATTGATTTGCACATTATCTTGTGAAAGGATCTGTTCAAGCATGACTACATTTTTGGTCTTACAGAGAACAGGGGAGAGAATTGTTCCTTTTGGTGGGTCTGGATCTTACTTAGGCAGATAAAAGATCTGGGGAGACAATGGTGGGGGAAGGTCAGAGAGACTTTGAGGCTTCTTTAGTTCAGCATGTCAAAGCGCCATACTTCGGGGTGTGGTTTCTGACACACAACAAGATCATTCAGGGACACAGCTTCCTTCTGAGAACTAAAAATAACATTCTACACCCTCACCCTCCAACCCCCAGTCAACTGATTGGACTCACTCTTAGCCAAGGGGACTCTAAAGAAACCTTAAAAACTGAGTTCCTGGCCATAACTGGACAGAAGTTGGATAAGCCTAATTACAGCCCTTCCCTTTTGTGGTTTAGACACACAACTGAACAGCATTAATGTAAAAATAGAAATGATAAGGCTGACAGAATGGACTCTTTCTGACAAAAAGACACCAAATTATAAACAAGACCTAAGGCCGTAGCAGGCAAAAGTTACACCATGCATCCCTACACTTAAAGAATAAACTGTGTTCTCACTGCCACAAGGTTTTTCTTTTTCTCTAGCAACTAAATAAGCACTGGCCTTGAGATAAACAGTATTGAAACAATTGCAGCTCATCCACCTCCAGGCACTGACTCACTGATCCCCCTTTCACAAGCTGTGACTATAGCTTTGATTAAACAAGAGAATGATTTCAGTAACTTTCTCCTAATAAGAGACCACCCACATGGACAGGGCCTGGCTTATTTATTGAGGCTTTGCACTGAAGGCATTCACATCCCTGCTTCACATTTTGACATATAGAGCCTACTTGTAATGCAATTAAATGTTAAGTTGCTACCCCAAAGTGAACATGGGACAAATGTAACATATATGTTTGTTCAGTGTGCATGTGTTAAGACCCCCTTCATGAATCTTCCGAGCTGTAACCTGTTGAATGGGTAGACTTGACAAGGCATTCTGTATAAATTCCTATTTCATCCTTCCCTCCCTCAAAGTGCCTGCCAATGTCCTCTGCCAGGGATTATGCTTTCCAGCCTGTCCGAACGGCCACCTTGCAAGCTGTAACCCTTTATAAGAAATAAAGTCTCCTTTCCAAATTTATAGATCTTGTGATTTATAGATTTTTTTTCAGTTGATGCTTCTGATTGCTTCACTAGCCTATGCAGTTGTATCCACATCTAAAAGGACAAATATTATTCACATCCTTTGATACAGTTTCTATACTTGTCCCTGCCCAAATTTCATGTTGAATTGTAAACTCAAATGCTGGAGATGGGGCCTGGTGGGGGTTGTTTGGGTCATAGGGGTGGATCCCTCCAGGCTTGGTGCTGTCTTCACTATTCTGAACGAGTTCTCCAGAGATCAGGTCATTGAAAAGCCTGTGTCACGTCCCCTCACCCTGCTCTCCCTCTTGCTCCTGCTTTCACCATGTGATGTGCCTGCACCCCTTTACCTTCCACCCATGATTGTCAGCTTCCTAAGGCCTCCAGAGAAGTTGTGCAGATGCCAGCACCATGCTTCCTGTAAAGCCTGCAGAATCATGAGCCAATGAAACCTATTTTGGGGGGCTGGGGTTTTTTTGCTTTTATTTTCCTGCCTCTGCCTTTTGAAACCTCTTTTCTTTATAAATTTCCCAGTCTCAGGTGTTTCGTTATTGTAGTGCAAGAATGGCCTAATACACCCTCCACATCCATGTTGTAAGTTTCAGGAAGGAGAGAATGAAGAGCGCAAAAGGCCTCCTCTTTTAACAACATGAAGCCCATATCCATTCCACTCTTTTCCATTTGCTAGAATTTAGTCCCACTGTCAATCTTGGCTACAAGAGAAAATGAGAAATACAGTCTCATATTGGTAGCCAAGGCCCCAGCTAAAACTCAGGATGTTCTATAATTAAAAGAAATAAGAGGAAGATTTCTATAGCAGGACAAATAGAAGCCTCTGGCCCCAGCTGTTGTTTTCTTCCTGCTTCACTCACCAAGAAAAGGTCTGAGCACAAAATCCTCTAGCTCAGTATTTGTCACCATGGCACCATTGACACTGTGGGTCAGGTAATTCTTTATTGGTGGGCTGGAGGATATTCTGGGCATTGTCATATATTTAGCAGCAACCCTGGCCTCTACCCACTAGATGCTAGAAGCACCCCCAACTCCAGTTGTGACAACAAGAAATGTCTCCAGATATTGCAAAATTTCCCATGGGGTAAAAATGGTTCTAGTTGAGAACCACTACTTCACCTCTAAGATATTATCTCAGGGAGTCTATTCTTTTAAGGGATCTTCCCTTTGTTTTTAAATATGATATCCCTGAACACTAGAATCTTCCATAGGAGTCAAGTTAATCCTATTACCCTATCCTTTTGACTCATTCAACAAATAATCTATTAAACACATACTGAATACTAAATACAAGACTTCATGCTGATTGATGAGAAGATATGGAGAGGAATTAGGAACCACATCGTTACAGCTTCATAGTCTCACAAAGAAGACAACATATGCAAAGTATTATATGGGCTCTAATACATATAATAGCAATAATACATGACAGAAAGTGAGATATGTCCCTCATATTACTTCTTTAGAATGTTCCTCAAGTCCAGTGTGGCTTAATGCATAGTTTTAATTTTATTTGCTGTTGGGATGATTAACACATAAATCTTGTGTTTTTCCTATACTTGCATCTTAACATGTTCATTTTGACCATCTGGAAACTGGTATCATTAATCTAGGTATTCTTTCACTGCTATTACATACTGATTAGTAAAATAAAAATGATGTGGTTGTCTGAAAATCTACATAAGGCTATAAAGCTTCATATTTTAGTCTGGGGTCATTGGTTGTAAGCAACAGAGACTCATATAAAGCATATTAGGTAAAATCCAAAAACCTATTAAAAGAGTATAGGATCTATTTTTTTCACTATATATAGAGAGAGATATTTAAAATCTAAAACAAAATCCTTTCATCTAGTAGCAGGATAATTTTTTAACTGACTATAATCTTAAGGCAGAAAAGGCTTTGAATTAGAATTTTCAGTGAAGCTTTTCTAATAACTGAATATGACCATACTTATCCACATGATTGTGGAGACTGACAGATGTCAGAAGACTCACCAAAAGATGTAATGTCCAACATGTCCCAGCTAGTAGTTTCAAATGGAAGCACCCTGAAAGTTGAGTTTAGCAATTTTGACTTCAATAACTCCTTAGCATTGTGCATTAGAAGGAGACAAAATAGGGAATCTACCTGGCAGGGTTGCAATAGTCTCTAAGACTGGGATGCATTGTTAAAAAAGGTATAGTATTAAATATATGAGGCACTAGAGCTTTTATAAAGTATGGTTTAAAAATCACAATAGCATATGAAAGACCTTGTAATCATCACAGAACTGAGTTTTGGAGTTCAAATGATTCTTGGGAAAGCTATAAAAAAGAAAAAAGGGATATTGATTATTATATACCAAACAAATGGTCAAAATCTGACCCATATACCTTGTTTTTAGCATGCCCCGGGCTTTCAAGTAGAGACAGAAGTTATTGTTAAAGAATGGCTATTATGAGACTGGAGCAGGTATGAAGAATTTAGTATTCATTTGTTCAAAACATTTTTTCCTACCCTAAAACAATGAATTGGGGTTTCTCCAGATACCATTTACTACCAGTGACTGATTTGTGATAGCATTTACAAGTGTTAGAATATTTAGATAATATGATTGTACTTGGGGAGACTTTGGGAAAAAAAAAAACTAAATCCTTAGAGGGTTAGACTATCTCAAGGAGTCAGAATTGAATATGTTCCCTAAGAAGTGTTAGTTCTGTTGTGTCTGTGCCTATTCCTCTGTTAATTATGTAGTAGATATAGTTTCTCACCAGAGGAACTGTTGTCCTTATCTGTTGACCTCCTTTTAGGAGATGTTGAGAAGTAAAGATGCTTTGAAAGTTCAGCTGGTGTTTCATGCTGTCTGTGAAAGATTACACCTGGATCCTCATTCATCTGACTTGTAAGCATTAGATTAGCACAAGACTCCCTCCCATCTATTCAAAGATGTCCATAGTAGCTGTGGGAGAGAGAGAAGTGACCTCTAGGGAAGCTGTTCCATGCTAGTTTTTGGTTACTGTGAATAAATCTTCAGTAAACACTCTGATCTTTTAGCAGACATGTGTTCTCATTTATGCTGAAATAGGATAAGTCTATGTTTTTCTTTACTGGAAACTTCCCAACAGTCTTTCAAAGTAGTTGCATCATTACATTCCCACCAGCAACTCACACATTTTTGAACTTAATTACTTTTGCACAAACTGTATTACACAGTTTTGGACATAATGTAGTTTTCTTGTTTGGATTTTGCTAAAATTGACTTACCTGTCTGCATGATGTTCTTGGAAATTCAAGCAATAAGATTTTGCAAACAGCAGGCTAGTTACTACATCCAACATTGGCTATATTATATAAAACAAATGCTGAATTTTAAAAAGTATACTTGTACTGTTTGATAATCGAATTAAAATGAATTAACATGTAGTTATATTTAAAATGATACATTTTAATACTCTATTATATTTACATTTAATACTCCATCTTCTGCAAGATGGTATTTCTGGACTGGTTTTTTTCTGGAATTATTTTTCTGCTCCTCTTTCTTTCTCATTTAATTTGTCAATAATTTCTCTCATTTCTACCACCTACTTATGCTTCTTTTCTTCTTCCCCAAGAGACCCTGATGTAGTTTAGGCCCTCATCATATTACCTGGATTACTGCAATAGCCTTTGAACAAATTACTGTCTCTAGCTTTGAAATTATTCTCCACATTTTGCCCACCATTTTCTTATCTTTTTATAATCCAAATCAGTTCTGGTGAAATGTTCTCTTTCATTCCAGAGTTTATTTGCTCTCTTCCCTCTGATCGTATTGCATTTGTATATAACTTTATCATCACTCATCTTCAGAAAGCTGCCTTTGTGTTTCAAATTCTAACTGTGAGTGCCCCAAGAATGTAGGGGCTCTTGCTAATTTGCATATTAGCTCAGCTTATTACTGGTTACTGCACAAAGGAGATGCTCCTAATATTTGTTGAATTGATCCCTCTGTTAATGAAGTTATTAATATCTTAATGGGATTGAGGATATTTAAAATGTTACTCAAATAAATCTTTAAATTTCAAAATCTCTAATCTTGAATAAAAGTTTTCCCTATAAATGATGTGGTTGGGCATTATACTGAGACTCTTTCTGTCTCCATTTCTATTGAGTTTCCTAAAGGCCGAGAACAAAACAAAGAAAACTTGCAACTTCCAAAGTGTTGCTAAACTCCCTGTACAGACCTAAAATGGGAGGGGCCAAAAGCTGAAGTTTTGACCATTAGTTTCTCACCCACCTTATGGGTACAAAAGAGTTAAGTCTGAAGATGCCAAGGAGTTAGGGAAAGAATTGGTTTGTTGCCAGCTATCTGGAGGAGGAAGATACGATGCTCCACCCCACTCAAGCCCAGTGAGAGGACTAAGCTCCACTTCAAGGACTAAGCGGAGAGCCACGTGGGTCCGGTGTTGCTTAGGAACACAACTGAATTATCTGATTCATGCCTGAGAGGAAAGTGACTAGAGAGAGCTGGCAGAGAGGGCGTCTGACTCTAGCAGAGAGGTTTACAATAGCTGCATTCCCAAGTCCTTGCTTTTTTGGAGCAAGGGAACATTGGTGTGTGATCTTTATTCATGGGACCCTGTCCAAGGGTGTTTCTGCCAGGGGCAAAATCTGACCAGAGAGGCAGAGGGAGATCATAAATTATCAGCGGAAAAAGAGACAGTGCCCTGCAGTAAAGCTGCAGTTGAAGGGGCTGAGTCAAATCCAGCCCTGTGATTTCTGGGGCCCAGTGAAAAATGAAAATCCAGGTCTCTTGATCAAAAATTATTTAAAAAATGCAAGGAGGCAACAACAGAGCATTAAACCAAGCCTGGGGCCCCTCTAAGCCTGTGCTCCCGAGATTCTACGTAGGGCTCACACCCATGAAGTCGGCCCTGACCTGGCTGTGCAGTCACACAGCTCACAAAAGCCCTGCAAAGTGACCGCAAGAGAAATGGGCAGATTTGAAGTACTGCCACAGCCCCCTCCCCCGCAAAATGAATGTAAAATTGCAGAGGTGTTGGTGAAAAAAACGTCTTCTGCTCTTTACCTCTCTTCCTTCTCCTTCATTGGAACCCTCGAGTCAGAGGCAGTCTGGTGAGAGGAAGAGTAGAAACTTGGTAGGGACATGGACCAGGACCTGTGTAACCATCTCACCACTTCTCCCAACTGCAGACTTCTAGTGGGAAGCAGACAAAGAAAAGGGAAGAAGCTTAACTTTAGGTGAAGTTAGCAATTTTAAGTATTATGGAGAGATAGGTGATTTAATTATTGAACTGAAACAATCTGTGGGGGAAAAGTAACTAGAAAATCTTTCTTCTTTTAATTTCTGAAAAATTATGGGACTTGCCCAATATTTTTTTCAAGGTGATGATGAAGAAAAAGCCAAGATAGTGGCTTTGCAGGGTAAAGGTACTTTATAAATGTGCTCAAAAGAGTTCTTGTTCACTGTAATGCTAACAACTGTTTTTATTTATGTTCTCAAATCTCTCTGGGTAAACACACACCCACATCCACACACAAACACTCATGCTCACAGACATGAATGGATGTTGAAATACACTTACATGAACCTAAAAGAGTATTTGAGGTAAAGAAGTTGAACTTGTGACATAATTGAGCCATGTCTCTGAATTACATCAATTATAAGCCACGGCAAAAATATTGCTGATGAAAGAAACCAAAAACAGAATATGTGCTTTAAATTTTTGTTCTTGTTCTACTTACATTTGAGGAACTCTAGGAATATAAGCCTGGCAGATAGGGGTAAGGGGAACTCTAGACAAAGTTAGAAATGCAAATAAGGTATTCTGGCCAAGTCTTCAATTTTGGAGGTTATGGTTAAATCGTCTACAATGTACAGGTAAGAAATGTGCTTTTACTGCCCTCAAGTGGTTTTAAATTGTCACTGCAACATTTCTGCAACTTCAAAGTGAAATGTTTCAAAATCCTAAGCAGTCTACTTTTTCCAGGCTATCTGACAAGGGAATCTGAAATAATAATCTTTTATTCTGAAATAGTTTCTAAATAAGCAAATAATGAAATAAGTCAGGTAGATTTATGTTGTTGTGTTGAAATATGTGCACTCAATACAGATTTGTAAAATTGTTTCTCTTTACTTTTTAAAAAATGTATATGTAGCTTATACATGAACTCTGTCAGCTGGTCAGAGTTTGGGTAGGAAGAGGGTATGAGAGTAACTTCATCTTCTAAATTAAGCAGCTGAAAATAGTTCGTTTTATATATATATTCGGAGAGTGTAAGCTTCAACATCTTTGTAAGTGCTGTTTCTCTTCATCCCTTTCTACCTCACAGGAGAATGCCTGAGTGGAGCCGAAGGCTTGCTGGACCAGCCCTGTGCACTGGCTCTTTGCTAGACTGGGCGTCAGGCCCACCCTGTTGCTGCCTTGGCCCCTCTGTGTCTCTCTCGGATGCTGCCAACCCCTTGTGATATGGTTTGTTGTGATATGGTTTGGCTGTGTCTCCACTCAAAGCTCAACTTGAATTGTAACAAACCCCACATGTCAAAGGTGGGGCCAGATGGAGATAACTGAATCATGAGAGCAGTTTCACCCATACTGTTCTCATGGTAGTGAATAAGTCTCATGAGATCTGATGGTTTTATAAATGGGAGATCCCCTGCACAAGCTCTTTTGCCTGCTGCTATGTAAGACGTGCCTTTGCTTCTTCTTCGCCTTCTGCCATGCTCCCCAGCTGAACTGTGAGTCCATTAAAGCTCTTTCCTTTATAAATTACCCAGTCTCTGTTATGTCTTTATTAGCAGTGTGAGAACAAACTAATACGCCTTGAGTCTCAGCCATGCTCTCCTCCACCAACCCCTGGTTTAGGAAATTACTTGCAGTTTCTGGTCTTGGCACATTTATTCCTCACCATTGTAGGTTCATTCCAGGCCTGCTGGTGCTGGCTCTTGGTTCTCATCCACCTTCTTTGGTACCTCCTGGGAAGCACAAAAACATGTCTATATACCTTCACACCAAAGACAGCCCATGTTGGTGCAAGGTATCAATCCTGAGCTTTCCTTTTGCTGAAACCTCCTACTGTTCACATGTTAGCTGATCTTAGTCCTTTGGAAGTCTTGTCGAAATAAGTTTCTGGGCCTATCCACAGAGTTACTGATAGAAAACCCTGGGTGAGTTACAATGACTTGCAGTTCTAGAGGGTTCCCAGATGATGATGCTACTGGTTTGGGACCATGTTTCAAGAAGCACTGGCCTAAAACAGTACCTCCCCCAATTGTTCAAATCGAGTTACCTGCAAAATGTAATAAAATAGCTCATATTTTTAGACCACAGTTGACCATGAGTAACTGAAACGATGAAAAGTGAAACCAGGAATAAGGGGGCACTATTGCAGATGGTCCAAATTTTACTCATGCATAGAAAAAAATGTAGAGTAACAAGTTTCTCTTTCATAAACAACCATGTGCACATTTTTGGGTGCACATAAGTTTGTTCAAACAAGTTGGGTAAATACTGAGGAATGTGACTACTGATTATAGAGTAAGAAAATATATATGTGTTATGTATATATATATATATATAATACACCTTTCTTCATTTATTTAGGTTTTCTTTATTTCATTTATTGATGTTTTGTCATCTCCTACATGTATTTTCTGTATATACTATATTAGATTTATATCTATGTAGTTGAGCGAGCTGCTGTAAGTGGTGTTGATTCTTTTTCTATTTCAAAGTTTAGTTGTTTATTGCTGGTATATAGGAAATCAATTGTCTTTCTACCTTCTACCCTGTGACCCTTCTATATATACTTATTAGTTACAGGAATTTATTATCATTTCATTGGTATTTTAAAATAGAAAATTTTATCATATTTGAATGCAGGTACTTTTATCTCTTTCTCTCTGACTTGTGTCTTTATAAGAAGAGGAAATTTAAACACACAGAGATACCAAGGATGCCCACAGACAGAGGAAAACTCACAGACACAGCAAGAAGGTGGCCATCTGTGAGTCATGGAGACAGGCCTAAGAAGAAGACAAACCTGAAGGCACCTTGATGCTGGACTTCTAACCTCCAGGGCAAAATAAAATTCCCTTATTTAAACCACCCAGTCTATGGTACTTTGTTACGGCAGCCCTAACTAACAAAAACAGAACCCTTAACATAGTTATCATCGTTATTTCAAATTTTCTGTCTGAAATTCAAAAATCCATGTTACATTTGAGTCTGGGTCTTATGCTTGCTTTGTCTCTTCAGACGTGTGTGTGTGCATCCGCGTGCATATGCAGGCGCATGCACGCATGTTTTACCTTTTTGTACATCTTGTAGTTTTTGCTGAAAGCCAAACATGCTGCATTGGGTAATTATAACTGAATTAAATCGTCCTTTACTTTCAGGATTTACATTAATCTGACTGGAATCTAGGCTGTGTTTAATCTCAGCTATAGCTATGGGCGTGAGAGGCTTTCTGTTCTTCTAGTCTCCTTGCTTTTGCCTTCTCTCTTGACTTTAGGAGTCCCTAAGTACTCCTCCTCACAGAGAGTCTGCACCTTGCGGCTTTCAGATGTAACCCATTGTTACTATATTGCAGTCCTGCTGGTGTGGTGGTAAAGTGTCGGTGAGGGGATGCCTTCTATATACTTATGATGGAATCTCACTCTTTTCGTCAGCCTGTGTCTGTGGGCTATGACTTTCACAAACATTTGTCCAGTTGTATAGTTTTTGTACCCTCTTAGTTGAGATAGACACACTAGAGGGAACTAAAGTGGGAGGAATGCTCTTTTCCAGCTTGGATAAGGCTCAGGTAAAGTCCTTTTCTCTGCAGAGTAGTCGATTATGGAGAAAGCTGTGGGTATATTTTACATTGATTTATTTCCCCTGCTAGTGCTGCAAGGGAAACTTTCATGAATATTTACCATGAGAACCTGGAGTAGTTCCCAGAGGTAAAAACCCAAGAAACTGTTGAAGCCTCTCTAAAATTTTGACCTCTAGGAGTTTTTGCTCTCAAATAATCCATGCTCAACATCTAGGAATTTGTTAAAATTAATATTTTAGTTTCTCTACCACCTTATGGTGCTAGTGGCTTCTGCTCCAGATAAGTTGCTCCACTGTGATTCTCTGGATTCACCTATGTATTATTTTCCTACTGCCACTATAGCAAATTGCCACCAACTTGGTGTCTTAAAACAATACAAATATATTAACTTAAAGTTCTGGAAGTCAGAAGTCTAAAATCATTTATACCAGGCTAAAATCAATGAATCAGCCGAGCTATGTTCCTTCTGGATGCTCAAGGGGAGAATTCATTTCCTTGTGTTTCTCATTCATTAACATAAGGCCAAGGACTTTTCAAACTACTACCACAATAGTGCTCTTCTGCTGCCATTTTCCAAATTTGAAGACTCATAATTATATTGGGTCCAACTAATGATCCAGGATAATCTTCCTCGTTAAACCAGTTGATTAGGAACCATAATTCCATCTACTACCTTAATTCCTCTTCGCTTTGTCATGTAGCATATTCATAGGATCCAAGGATTACGACTTGGGTTTCTCTTCAGCCATTATTTTCCTACCACTGCCTGTCCAGATTTCAGTGGCAGTTTGCTCTGCAACCTTAGTTCTTTTATAAGGTTAAGAATAGTTGTTGATTTTCAGTTTGTTCAGCTTTTTGCTATTTAAGGATAGTGATGACTTCTAAGCTTTTTAGATGGTAGGGCTAACACCAGAAGTAATAAGTACTTTTTCATATTAAATCCAGAGTTCCTAAACAGCAATAACTGAATCTCTCATCTTTTTGTCTCAAGCATTAGATTCACAAGTATTGATTGAGAGGATGTGGAAGGAAGGTAACCTCTCCACTAAAAACACTTTGCTTTAGATTTGAAGAACTTAGAGCAAAAGACAGAATGTAATAGATTGACATTTCACAGTGGTTCCTAAATAGTCCTTAGAAAATAAATGAGGACAATTGCAGTAGATACGAAGAAGACTGACACTGGATTATTCTTTGAAAGCTGTGTCCTATATCATGTGAAGTTTCTCTTTAAAGAACGTTTTGCGCTTCATCGAAACAAAACCAAATCTAGTCAATCCTATTTCAATTAATTAGATGAGTCATGAATTTCTTTTTTAAAAATACCTAGAAAACATTATTCTAGGACTATTAAAATATACGTGTACATCACTTAAACTACTTTCTTTCTATCATCAAAGAGTATGCTTAAATACAACTCCAAAGCCAGGGCTTTAATCCTAATCTGTTAGACATCTTTTTTTTAAGTTTTGAAAATTACCTACATATTATGATTTCCTAGATATTGTTGATGAAATGTAAATTATGTGGAAGACAACTGCAAAATGACATACAAGTGTCCTGGAGGACTCCACATGACTTTATCCCAATATATGTACGCACTGTTAATCACCAGGATCCACAATTTTGTGATAATAATGTTGTCTTTCTGGAATCTTTTGTACAAACATTGATGTGCATTTTTTATTTCCCTCTAACAGAAAGTCTCAACGTCTTCTCTCTCTTGTCTTTTTACAGTATAACCAGAGTAGAATGTGGATTTAGGAAATACGACAAGTTGTGTACCATCTGGTTCTTTACCATTGACTATTTCCCATCCTATTATTTCAGAGGGCAGAAACTGGCAGCCTCAGATAAAGTTTGTTCTGTAAATACATTTTTTGGGGGTCAGATCTTTTTTAAAAATTAAATTAGTTTTTAACATTTAAAAATCAAAAGACTTTAAACTTTAAAAATCTACATTTCTGGCTTTTTTTTAACTGGGAACATATTGATTTCCACCCATCAACAGAAGCCTGATCTTAAGAGAAATTTCTGTCTTGGGGAGGGGTCCAGGATGACAGACCTCTTTATTTTGGCAAATTCCTACAACTCTCTGTTATATTACACCTGATATATGCATGAAGTTTCCCTATAGACATTTGAGTTTGCACTCTCTGACACCTTCCTCTGTTACTTCAGTTACTGGCTCATACCACTGACATTTAAGAATCTCTTTATAATGGCCTAGAGAATGGAGATGCACAGGATGGCCTATCCATGGAAATTCCAATGTTCATACAGAGCTAAATCTGTTCATCAGTGTTTGTAATAATTGGTATGCTTTAAAATTTGTAAACCATAGCTGAAAGGAAGTCTTGCAGCCAGATGATATCGGACTCATTTTCATAGTATGATTAATTGTGCTATAAAAAGTATTTTTAAAATTTATTCAGGATTCTTTTGGCTCAAGAAACAAAGAATACTCAAGCCCAGATGAACTTAAAACTAAAAGCTGAGTGTTATGGTTGGAATCCAGGAGATCTTTAAGAAACTGAGAGTGGGAATAGCGGAATTAAAAGATAGGCAGGGGCTGGCTGGGTGCTCTAGGCTCTCTAACTAAGTGTCTCTGTTTCTTAGTGATTTCTCTTCTTTTCTTTCTTTCTTTTTTTTTTTTAACAATGTCTCTTCTTTTTTATTCACTCTTCTTTCAATTACTTTTTGCCTCACAATTTTAACCTTTACAATGCCACACATGTCCATTCCAGCCTATGACTTTTATTGGCCACAGTTGGTTGGTTTTTTGAGAGGACTCTGGCCTAGCTCATCTTTTGCAACCAGCCACAGGAATTGTAAGACAACATGCAGCTTCTGGGTTGGTAGCCTTTGTGTAAACACATTCCTTGTTCAATCAGTCACAGCCAATAATGTGTTAATACCATCATAATCACCATCATGTCATCTCTTATCATCACTGTCAATATCATTGCTAATGCTTCTTAGATGCTTACTATGTAACAGACAATCTCCTAAACACTCTAGACATGATTCATTTAATCCCAATTACAATTTATGAGGCAGACACTCTTTTGACCGTATTTTATGGATAAGGACGTTGAACATGGTTGTGTGTGCTCAGCAGGGACTTGAAGGCAAGGGCAGCTTCCCTTATTGCTAGCAGAGGTGGGGGCAAGCAATAGTAGATGTGTCTAGAACAAACTATTTTCCCTTTGGGCTTACAAAATAGGAGGTTCACAGAGAATTACAGGGTAATCTCTTCATTGAGAAATTACTAAAACTGGTTTGCAATTTGCTTTGTTTGCACAGTCGTGCATCTCTCTAAATGTATTGCAGGCTGGTACAGTCAGCATTTGTCAGTCAACAGTACAGGACAAATCCAGAGTCAGACTTTAAAGCATATAGAGCTTTTTTGCTCCCAGATTCCAGGAATCCTTTCTTTTCATTCTCTTCTCCTTTAGTCAGTCTCTGCTTTTTATAGCTCCTCATAAGTTAATCCTTTAGTTCTTTCCTCTGAAGATTCAATCTCACCCACAGGTTTCGACCACATTGTGAACACGAGGCTTGGCTAGGTCAAGCAGTGACCAGAGTTGGGGAATACTTGAGAATAAATGTTTGCTGCCCAACCTGAAATACCTAGGTAGTCACAGATTTTGTGCAGACTTGGTGCTTAGAGGTCAGTTGCAGGCCCTGTGGTAAATTTCAGAAATAAAGAGAGGACCTCAGTTGAGAACCAGCAGCCAAATGCAGGTCAAAGGGCAGCACGACGGGAGATGCAGAAATATTGAAGTAATCCAAGCAGGAGACACTAAGTAGTGGTAGGTAAATTAAAAGTCAGAGAGAGCTTTGGAGAGAGTGAGCATGTTGGGATAAACTTTGTCAACCTAGAGAATGTTGCTCCGGCAATCTTATAACCACATGCCCTTGGGGTGTTATGAATCTGTACACGCCACAGATGGAGGCTTAAAGACAGCTATGTGCTCATTGAACTACTGAAAGCCACACACCCCAGATTTTCTTCCCTCGGAGGGTCTTAATGGAACACAGTTCCTTCTCTCTTCCCTCCGGCCCTTCCTTCTTCCCTCTCTCCCTTCCTTCCTTCCTATAACAAATATTAAGTCCTTTTCAGGTACCAGGTACTTTTCAGGTACTAGGGATCTAGTGGTGAATAACAGTGCTATGCCCCACCCTCGAGTAATTCACATGCCAGAAGTAGAGATCATAAACAGAAAGTCCTACTGGAATTTCTATTGGCCAAGATTTCCCCAATGTATTCTTTCGATGTCAAGCTAGCCCTGACCAAGAAACCCCCATTAAAATAAAAGCTACTCTCTAGCCTCTGTTTGCCTAGTGGATACGCCTCAAGGCAGCTCGCAGCTCCCTCCTGGAAGACTTGTTTGCCCCATGGTTTTTTGTGGATGAATCATGCTTCCTGCCAGACTCCTGAGATTTGTTTTTTTAACTCGTCTTAATTTTTTTAAACCTTTTTGCTGTTTATCCTAACCCACTTTCAGAAAATAATATCAGTCAAATTTAAATAAATGTACCATCTCTCAGGGACATGGCCATTTTACATCTTAGTTTGAAAAGTTGAATGAAAGTATTTTTCCCTATTAGAAGAATTTTAAAAGTAAAAATCTAAATGAAGTAACTACTAAGAATAAAGTCTGTCCAAAAATACAGCCTTTTTTTATTATGTGGAAGGCTAGACTTACAATGTTTCCTTCAGTTTTAACCGGAAACGAAAAGTACCTCATGCCTTCCAAAAATACTCAAAGGTAACAGGCATTAAGCTGCCTCATCCTAATACTCTCGAGCTTAAATTTCTTAATTACAGTTGTTTGCCAGCAGTTCTTTATTTGTATAGAGTCAGCTTCCAACAAAGAAGGAATCATGAGTGCAGCAAGACACCTGACCTCTTCAGGAGGAAACAGACAGCTGGAGGTCATTCTCACTAAACGGACACTTGAATGCGTAGGAAAATAGTTGAAAGTAAACTTAGGTAGCTGAAAAGAGCCATGTCTGCCATGGCCTCATGTCAAAGTTAAAGCAGAGCACACCTATTTATTCTGTCAATTTAGGACCTCATTAACTAGATACTGCTTAGGGCAAATTAATCGTGTTGAAAGAGAAACAACCACCAATACATTTATTAAGTGTACCCCTATTATTAGAATCTTTACATTTTACATTCTGGGTAGGGTGGAGACCGAGAACTTGCTCCATAAATGATTAGGAAAGTGTTTTTTGTGTATTTGAGTCAGACTAAAAAGTGTCCAAATATGTGCTAATGGTAACCCAGTCTCTAAAAATAAACTATGTGTCTGTTGCTTACGATGCTGGCTTCTTTGAGAGTCCATTTTACACTGTTTTTCCATGCCCAGAAAAAGAAAGGTGTGGCTCTCACTGCAAACACATTTGAAAATCTACCTGATGATTTTGTAGGGCCCAGAAAGCACCTAAACATGACTCACATATTAGCAGCTTCAGAGCAACCGAAGTGATCCTAGTGATTGTTTTTTAACTCCCCACAGATGCTGGAAAATTACAAGGCTCGTGTTTCATAAAACTATCACTCTACCTACGCCTGGCTTCTGCCTTTATTTTAATGAATGAGATTGTGTAAAAATTCGGAATTGTCTATGCTTGGTTTCCATAGGCAGTGATTAAGATTAACTAATTGTGCAAAGCTTTAGAACATTGAAACCGACTTGCTATATTTCATGGGCTTCTGTCAAAACAAAGCAAGGATTTGTATGGCCTTTTTTTTTTCCTTTTCTGCTTTTATTGCCTCTTTTTTCTCCTTATATTTTATTGGAAGACAAATATTTTGGGGTCTTGAGGAGAAGAGAGCAGGGCAAGTTCTTCCATGTTCTAACATATTCTTATAGAAGTGATTCAGCTAACCTCCCTTAGGTTTTCCTTTCTAAATTTTATGCATGAGAAACTGATACTCAGAAAGATGTTCACTGGTTATTCCCAGACCCAGAAAGCAAAGTCTATTTTATTTGAGCTATGTAACCTCTACCAAAGTTTTTCATTAAGTATAACCAAAACTAACTTCAGATGAGTTAAATCCAAAAATTGTCAAAGTTTATTGTATGCTCACAGAATTTCCAGAATAGCTGGAATGTTAGGCTCAGAAAATGAGAAGGAACCCAGAAAGGCTGGGTACGAGGAACACAGCCAAAATTGTTTCTCAGAAAACACGGGGATGGCCAATATGGCCACACTGCAGAATATCAGATATTGCCCCTACCAATCCCGGACATTGCCTGTTATTAGCACTGTCTCCAGCACTATTCAGACACTGGAACTCTTGTCTCTGCTACCTGCCCTGGGACAAAATCTCCTCTGTCCTGGTATCTTTGCATCACTTGCTCCAGAGTGGATTTCCTAGCAGGTTATATGCCTTTATCCTAGCTACTGCAAAAAGCAAGTGTCTGTCATTTCTTACTTTTGGACAACGAAAGTAATGGATAATTCCTTATCCCATTCCTTGCCCAAGAAAGGAAGGGAGTGTATGTGACAGGCAGCCAACACGCCAGTGATATCAGCCTAACATATCATGTTTATATTATTCAGTTAGAAAAGGAAAAAACGGCCACTTTAAAATAACATTTGCATAATAGTTTAAAAAAAGGAAGAAGCTGCACAACCCAAAGAATGTATAAGGGCGAGCCCCTGTGCTCCATCTGAACCAAACCTGTTACTACCTAGCAGTGTTACCGTGAACAAAGCAGAGGCCCTTCACCTCTCTGCCCCTGTTTCATTATCTCACAAATGAGGGGTTGGACAAAGTGATCCTAAGGTGGCTCACGCCTTCTTTTTGTGATATTCTCTAACTAAAGCATGAGAGTCTCAAAGAAGGAGGCTGACTGGCTTAGTCTGTGGCCTTGCCAATCAGATTTTAGTTGGAAGAAACAATCATGAGGTTGAAAGCAGGTTTGTGTAAATAGACAAGAAAGAAAACCAAGATTTTAAAAAATGTTGTACCATTTATTTGTGCTCTGATCGAGAGGGAAATGATGTTTTTTGGTTTTTTTTTTGGGAGACAGAGTCTCATAATTCTCCTGCCCCTGCCTCCCAAGTAGCTGGGACTATAGGCTCACGCCACCACACCCGGCTAATTTTTTGTATTTTAGTAGAGATGGGGTTTCACCGTGTTGCCCAGGCTGATCTCCTGACCTCAGGCCTCCCAAAATGCTGGAATTACAGGTGTGAGCCACTGAGCCCAGCCATGGGAAAGATTTTTAAAATCCATCTCAAGGGGTAAAATATTTGTTACCAACTAGAGAGCAGGATATCATATGCTGGAAAAGTAACTGGAATAGCCATCTGGATTCATTCATAAGAATTTGCTCTTAAAGCAAAGTGGATATAAGAACACTTGGTAAGCCAGGACTGTACTGTTTCTGCATCATTAAGGTTATTACTTTTGTCATTTTCATTGAAATCATAGGCATCTGGCAGGCTTTGATTTTTATTTTTATTATTTAATTAAGAGATAGGGTTTTGCTGTGTCAACCAGGCTGGAGTGCAATGGCATGACCATAGCTCACTGCAGCCTCAAACTCCTGAAACAATTCTGCTTCAGTGTCCCGAGTAACTAGCACTACAGGTGTGCACCACTACACCTGGCAATATTTTTTAATTTAATATTGTATAGATACAAGGTCTTGCTGTGTTGCCCAGGCTGATCTCAAATTCCTGACCTTAAGTAATCCTCTCACTTTCACCCAAAGTGCTGGGATTACAGGCATGAGCCACCATGCCTGGTCTGGCACTGGCGGCCTTTGGTTTCTAATGCCTAACTTGCTAGCTACTTCCTATAATCTGATTTTTTTCAAACCCAAGAAGCTCTGAAGATAAGAAAAAATAATTTTTTGAAAAATTTTCTGTATAAACACATACACACACACATATAAAAAATAGAGAACCTGGTTATGGCATAATATTGTATTGAAGGGGTTCTTTTTATTTTTCTCAGATTATGTTTATTCATCTTTCATTTTTCAACATAGAAATCCTGTGACTCATGAAAACACAGGGCCAAGGATCCTTCGACTCTATATTTTCATAGAGAGAACATGATTTGGAAGACCAGACTTACTAATTTTACTCTGTCTCAAATCTTGAATAGTGTTTGCTTTAAAATGCATCTTATCCTTGGTAAAGCAAAGTGAGGAAAATAAAGTCAACATTTGGTGAGAATTCTTGCCACTCAACCCTTTAAAAAAATAACCAACCGCATAGTTACTGAGGGGTCCTTCATTATTAGGGAGTAAGGATAATAACTTTCATATCTCTATAGTTTTTATGGAACTGACTTCTGGATAATAAGATATTTTGTAAGCAAATCTTTGGATAATGTTCTTTTAATTTTCTGAGAAAAACCTTATTATCAAAGCATATTTCACATGACTCTATTTTCCCCAAATATGAAACTTACCAATAGGAGCAATCAGTCAATACATACTAGGTCTTACTCATTTGTATATTAATATCAATTTCACAACACTGCATACACACATCAGCTTCATAGAAGAAAATCCTAAAATATTCTGCTATAAATTAGTAAATGTATTCAGAGGATGATTTATTTACATACTAACATTAAAACATTTGAAAAGAGTACACATCAACTTGAAATACAAAAACTCTATAGATCACCTTACATCTCCCCTTGTGCCTTCTCAGGCTAAATGTTCTTAATAAAAAATGACAAGAAAATAGTGTGAATAGTCAGCAGTGTTGATGCTAATTTTGTGGCAAAGAAGACAACTAGCTTCAAGTAATATGTGAGTGAAAATGACTGAATTTTCTCAGTCATTAGTCATAGGGAAAGGGAAATGAGAACACTAAAAAATTATTTAACTAGCACTTTATATTCAAATATTTTAATTAAAAATTCATTAAATATTTAAAACCAAAGAAGTAAGTATTTGGAACCTAAGCTCCAGGCAACTAAAGTTTGCTCAAAATATTTCATATACCTGTCAAATTGCAGATAAAAGTCATAATTTCTTTTCCTTCTTTCTTTCTTTTCTTTCTTTTTTTTTTTTGGATTCATCTTTGGCATTTAAAGTACATTAGCTAGTTAATTGGGTGTGGACATCTGTGCCTTGAGCTTTTCTCCTGAAAATCAATATTTACTTAATAAATCTTTTTTCTTTAAAGGCAAATTATCATCTGTTTTTTCAGGGTGGTCCTGGTACTTTCCAATTATAAAATAAAATCGGCTGAGATTCAATAAGATCACATGGTTTGAGGTTAAACAGTAAATGTTGTTTCTTTTGAACTGAAACTTGGTTAGTCAGAGCCTCTAATTTCCCCCACCCAAAGAATGTGATGACTATTGAATCTATGAGTCACTCCAAGGCAAGTCTTAATATGAATGTTTAATTCTTTTTATTAAAGCTCAAAGGGCCAGGCATGGTGGCTCACGCCTGTAATCCCAGCACTTTGGGAGGCCAAGGAGGGTGGATGACTTGAGGTCAGGAGTTCAAGACCAGCCTGGCCAATATTGTGAAACCCTGTCTCTACTAAAAATACAAAAATTAGCCAGATGTGGTGTCGTGTGTCTATAATCCTAGCTGCTAGGGAGGCTGAGACAGGAGAATCCCTTGAACCTGGGAGGTGGAGGTTGCAGTGAGCCGAGATTACGCCACTGCACTCCAGCCTGGATGAAAGAGTGAAATTCTGTCTCAAAACAAACAAACAAAAAAACCTCAAAGGGATGTTCTAAGGTTCATCTCTTTGAATAGATCCCCAGTCTCTATTCTACACATAATATTGCATATTTCAAAGCATGATTAATAAGGTGAATGAACTCAGCTTTGGCAGAAAAAAATCCCTTGACCTTTGCAAAATCAAGCCAATTCATTCTTAGCCAAGATGAGGAATATATTATTGTTCTGATTCATTAAGCCAGGTTTTTTCAATTATTTTTTTAAAATACCCCTTTAATTCATTAGAAAAGCATAAAATTAAATTTTAAGCATTTTGTTTTAGGCAATCAATTCATCTCTAGAAATGCGTAAGAGAACATAAGGATTGGCATCCTTCATTTTACAGAGGAAAGTGATAATAATCATTTGTTGAGTCATCAACACTACAAAATAAAGCCTTGGAGAAAGGTTAGCATTTAGACAGTCTTTGCATCTGGGGTAAGTTCAGAAAATGAAAAAAGCCACATTAAAACAAAAAGAAAAAAAATTTAAAAACTAAAAATAGACCAGATGTTGACTGCTAAATGTCAATAGCAACCAAAGAAAACAACACATGTGGATTTAATGTTCTTTCTGCAGATAGAATCTCAGAAAAACATATTCTCTAAGAGATCAGACCAATTCTATTTGACTGTAAACCACTGCCTAACACACCCTACCACATTCCTATGCCTGGAGAAATAAGAAGGATGAAGATAAGTAGACCTAACATGGGCCCAAACTTTTAAGTAAAGAGTCAGAAAATGGCCAGTGAATGAAATAAGCAAAAGCTCACACTTCATAGTTATAACTCACCATTACCATCACACCACATTTTCATCTGCCTGGAGAAAAAGCAACTAGGTATTGCATGATCTAGATACCAATTATTGGTATAATAATTTTAAAACAATTAGTCTTGTTTTCATATCATTTGCAGAGAATCGCCCAGCTGGAAGGTTAAAAATGGGTTCAAGCCGGGTGTGGTGGCTCATACCTGTAATCTCAGCACTATGGGAGGCCGAGGCAGGCAGATCACCTGAAGTCAGGAGTTCAACACCATCCTGGCCAACACAGAGAAACCCTGTCTCTACTATAAATAGAAAAATTAGCTGGGCCTGGTGGCAGGTACCTGTAATTCCAGCTACTCAGGAGACTGAGGCAGGAGAATCACTTGAACCTGGAAGGCGGAGGTCGCAGTGAGCCAAGGTTATGTCATTGCACACCAGCCTGGGAGACAAGAGTGAAACTCCATCTCAAAAAAAAAAAAAAAGAAAAAGAAAGAAAGAAATGGGTTCAATATTAGCTATGTTTATTTTCAGTCTCTGTAAACCTTTTCCCTCTTATGTGATCCCTGCTTTAAATAGGGTCTTCCACAACCAACCAAATACTAAAACTCTTTCAGAAGGTACAAAAGGAAAAGCCCAAAATAGATTTCTGACCCTGAGACTCTTCATTATACATTATTTTCTGCCTCATAACTCTATGATGCTGAATTGAAATTCTCTGGCCCTTTTTCTCAACTATATTCCAATAACTGATGAGTTGAGTCACAGGGTAATAAATAACATATGATAAACAAGGTAATAAACAAGATATAATAAACAAGAATGGAAACACAGAGTTCCTTCCTAGGAAGATTTCATAGTCTAATGCATGAAGACAGGAAGGTAATTAAGTATGACAATACAGTATGAGTGAGTGCTGAGAAACAGGAGTGCACAAGAAACTGACAGCAGAGAGATGTGCACTTAACCCAGACTTGAGGGGGGACGATGGGGGTCACAGAAGTCTTCCTTAAAGATGTGAACATTTTGCTGAATCTTGAAGAACTAGCACAAGTAAACCATGTAAAGAAATAAAAGAAAGGTATTCTGGATAAAAGGAATGGCCCAAGCAAGAGCATGTAGGTCCAAGAAAGCCTGAGAAGTTCCAGGACCTACAAGTTGTTGCAAGGGAAGAGGAACTTTGTTTTGTTCACCAACGTATCTCTAGTCCCTTGAAAAGTGCTGGGCACAAAATAGGTTCAAGGCCATGAATACTTAGATAAATGAACCCAACCATTGATTAACATTGTTGGATTTTGAATGGAGAGGCAATTTTAGAGGGGCAGAGGCAGATGGAGAGAGATTATTCAGGAGGCTTTGGCTTTAGTACAATGTGATGGAGGACTAGACAGGAACAGTGGAGGCAGACATGGAGTAATGCGGGAGAAGCGGAGGTATGTTTTGGAAGCAGAGCAGAAAAGACTTTGTATTTAGGAGAATGAAGGGATTGAGGACTGCTCCGTGGCTGAAGGCATCCAGAAAGTTGTGTTTTATTCAAATCTAACACTGGGAGTGAGGATGGAAATAAATCAAAATAAGCAATAGTGATGGAGCATTAGTATTTAAGTGTAAATTGCTTAACTGATGTCAGTATTTCTTCTAATCTTGCTATAATTTTGTATCATAAGGCAAGTATGTCAGTATTTTGCTTAACTTTTAGCAAGTTTTAAAACAATTATTAAAGACGATAATTGTATTTCTTAATGGCTTAGCAGATGGTTTTTACTTTCTCTTTTTTATATGTTTGAATTGTCTGAATATTTCACAATGATTGTATAATTACAAGTTGGTCACATTCACCACACTTTATGCAATACGTACATCTCTGACACTCTTGCATAATAAACACTTGAGAACTCCAAGATTTATTTCATTAGAGCAGAGCTGGTATTTCTGTTTGACACAGTAGTGCCACCATAGACAACAGTGCAAACACAATTATAATTCACTATCATTTTCAAATTAACGTTATTTTAAAATTTATAAATACAGACTTTTAAGTTATTTTGTAGTAATGAAAATTTATGTAAGTCAAATACACATAAAAGGCAACTAAACTGCACTTTTACAGGAAAAAAAATGTATTTGCGGTTTGTACAATTATATGTTTGAATAGAAATAACCTAATATATTTGATTTATGATGTTTATTTGCATGGTTTAGACTCTATTCAGGCAAGGATGCCCTATCCAGGCATGGTAAGCCAACTACTGACTGACATCAAGTTGTAAATGAATCACATAAGATAAAAAAAAAAGCCCAAAATCTCCTCGACAAATTAAGACTCAAAGGGAGAATAAATATATACAACTATTATGTATTCATAATAATTAAAACTAAAATATTTTTAAAGGGAGAGTGTTATATATATCTATCTAAATTTCTATATATTAAGTAACAAAGCATGACTACTTTTGTATAATCTTCTTTAAACAATGCATAGAATTTAAATGTTCTTATTATCTCTGTAGTTTCTATCTCATCCAGTCTCTGAGAAACTGGAAAAAAATGGAGAGTCTTTAGCCAAAAAATGCTAGAGTCACCTCAATGACCATTTGAAGACCAACTCTATCTTCTGTGTCTGGAAAAGAAATCCTGGGTGATCTGCTCTTTGTCCACCTGAGTTGTATATGGGGTGAGGGGAGTGAGAGATGATTTGAACATTTTCATTTGGCTGCATTGGACATAATTGAAGAATTTTTAAAAATTAGATGCTGAGTGAAACAAGAGGAAAGACATCTAGAGGCCAGGCACCTCATGACTGATCACTGTCCAACCTTACACATCACATACCATACTCACAATAACTGCTTTCCACTTCTACTTCCTCCTTTAATAGAACACAGAAGTCTTTTTTTCTCATCCTGGTTCACAATCATCAAAGTATTCTTTGGCTCTTTTCACTGGTAAAAAAGTATCTATAATCTCTCTGATAAACCAACAGCACTCTCTACTTCAAACAGAATGTTACTGACATGGGGAGCATCTTGAGAAAATGCATGCTCTACTTTCTAAAGTAGCCTTGTGACTGGTCTCAAGACAGAAACACTTAAATAGAATCCTATGAAGAGCCACCATCCTCCACACACACATCTTTTCATGAAATGTGGGAAGTGGGAGGCAGGAGAGGGCTTCAGAAACATTTCTGTGAAATGGTTTATGGAATGGCGTATAGGTACACATAAACCTAGACAGACATACAAATATATATTTGTTTATCCAGGTTGAAATTCTGAACCATCTGAAGTCTGCCATTCATGAGATGGTATTTAATTATTCATAGACTGGTTACAAAATTTGTACTTATTTTCCAGGAAATGTAAGTAGAAAAAGACATGGCTCTGGTGTTAAATAAAACCCTATCTGTGCAGAAGACATTTGATTCATTGTTCAAAACAAACTCATGCCTCCAAAAATATGACTCCTGTTTAGGTGCCAAAGCTGGTTAGAAGCTGGCTTACATGCTGCATAATACTTTTTTCTTATACCTTGCTTGGATATAGTCTGATAAATAACACTGTGTATACATGGGCTTTAACTACATTATTAATCATCATTTAGAAAATGTGCATATTTGTGTATATTTGTTTCCATAAGAAACTTCATTTTCCCATTCATCTTCCTACATTTATTAAAACACTAAAATTGTAATAGAATGTGAAAAATTTACATTAAAAATATTAGATTGGGGCTCTTTGGTGCTTTCCCTTTGCTTACAATCAGTGCTTTAAAAAGAATAAATTCTCATAATTACACATTTCTGGCTTTTCTGAAAAATACTTATAATTATTTTCATGCCACAGTGTGATTTGTAGTTTAAGTGAATAAGGTCCATTCAAGAGTTGAGACTGATCAAAAGCAGGAGATATGATGATCCAGAGGTTTTCAACTTCACAAATGCCATACAATTGTTCTTTAAACTCCTTAATTTTCTTGCTATAGAATAGAAAAAGAATAGAGATATTCATTAATTGGCCTCTTAATTATATAAAAATAGTGCTTCCCCGAAGAAGCATAACGAGAATTTTAACATAAATTTTCTCATAATCCCTCAATTTCTCTACTAATGTATCACCAAAAATTTTATTAGTACTACTACTAATTATCAATAGTAATTATTACTACTAGTACTACTACTACCAGTACTACTATTAATTATTAGCAATAATTGTTACTAATAACAATTATTGCACCACCACTAATTATTAGTAATAATTATTACTACTGGTAGTATTAGCAGTAATTATTAGTAGTGATGTTTACTAGTAGTACTACTAGTATTTTTGGTAATACATTAATAGTAGTAGTAATACATTTCTGACTGCATTGTTTAAACCAATTCAACACAGCATATGGTCTCCACACAAAAGTATAGGAATTATAAGTTGTTAATTAGATGTTTTGCTACATGACAGGTTGCAAATGCTCATGCAAAACCCACTGGATAACAGTCATCTAACTTTAAGATATTATATTTGTTTTAAATCAAAAGAAACAGCCTAAAGTCATTTAGGCTGCTGACCTAGATGCAGCCGCAGAAAATCAGCAAGTGAGCAATAAAGGAATGTTTGGTACAAATAAGGATAATTATCTGCAAATTAAGAGATAATCAGTTTTCAACAGGAAGAGCCAAAGGACTACTCTCGTACTAGCTCCACTATTCTCTCCCAGAATCCTAACCCCAAAACTACAGACAAAAAGTCTGTGGGAAATTGTTAATTTAATGGACAATAAACCATTTCAGAACTATAATGACAGTAGTCTACCTCTTTGAAGGAAGATTTAAAAGGATATTTTCTGTTACTGCTGAGATAATAATCATGTTTGAAGTCTATTGACTTCAAAGGATTTCTGGTAGGTGCTTAGCTAGCACCTACCGCTAGAATTCCCAAGTAGACCAGGAGGGGCTTAAATATAAAGTATTTGATTGTTTTCTCATGTTAAGGCTACAATAGCAAGAAATTAAGAGTATTGTTTTGAAGAAATCAAGCATCTGAAAGCATTTTAGGTGTTTAATAAGTCATCAGAATTCATCTGTGTAATGGGCACCCAGTTTTACTCTTGTAATCAAGATGTTGTTGATTTTCAAGAAGCTAATGTAAAATGCAGCATAATTTGATGCAATTTTTAAAGTGCATGCTTCATCTTAAATATCTAGATGAATGGTGTGTTCGATATACTTTTAGCTGAAATAAAGGAAAACTCTAATGATGGGGTTACATTATTGGGAAATTTCTATTTTACTTAACAATAAGTCAAAAAAATTGTTCAGTGTCACCATAGTATAATCAAAGTCTTTGATTACCATAACCTTTGGACTTAATCACTTTGATGTGTTACCTTTTCACTTCCATGCACATTACTTAATGGTCCCAAAAGGAGTGCTGAAGCTCCAAAATCACATCCAGCAGCAAGAGAGGAAAATGAGGTACAGAATATCATTAAGCTTCTCTCCTCTTATGCTAATGTCTTTAATAAGAAAGCAAAGGCTTTTGCAGAAATCCCCAGAAACTCATTCTTAAATTTTGTTAGTCAAGACTGTGTCACATGATCATTTTTAGTAGTGACATGGTTGGAAATAATATATTTGGCCTTTTCAGCCTTTGCAGAGGAAAGTGGAACGGGGCAATGCTGTTGTTAATGGCTTTTGTGTTCGCCAGCCGCCAGGGTCTGCTAAATTAGAATAAGGTAAATGCCAATAGCCTGATAATAGGGGTTCGCTAATTGAATAAGGAATAAGGCGCTCCAGTTGCCAAACTTTTAGAGTGCGATACTTAAATAAAATAACGAATAAATAAATCTTTTCTACATAGGATGGAAGAGTTAAAAAAAGGTATTAGCTTTTTTCTAGCTCCTTTGGTCCCTTTTATGTCCTGTTACCACTGGTTTTGAACCAGTCTCCCTCAAATTGGTATTTTATTTTATCTTATTTTATTTTATATTGTATTGTATTTTTTGAGTCAGCATCTCATTCTACCGCCCAGGCTGGAGTGCAATGTGCCATCCCAGCTCCCTGCAACCTCCGCCTCCTGGGTTTCAACCGACTCTTCTGCCTCAGCCTCCCAGGTTGCTGGGATTACAGGCATACGCCAACATACCCAGCTAATTTTTCTATTTTTAGTAGAGACGGGTTTTCGCCATATTGGCCAGGCTAGTCTCAAACCCCTGACCTCAAGTGATCGCCCGCGTCCGCCTCCCAAAGTGGCTGGGATTACAGGTGCCAGTCACCATGCCCAGCCTAATTAGTATTTTAAATACTATGTTTTTAGCATAGTTTATATAGTCATAATAGATTATAACTCAAAAAAATATTTTATACTAAACAGCAATGCAAATGAGCAAAATAAAAATAGATAAAACATCATAAATGAATCTCACATTCTTGAGTAGGAAAGAAAGACACAAATGAGTGTGTGTTATTATTTCATTTACGTAAAGTTTAAAGGCAGCAAAAACTAATGTGGTGATAAAAGTTAGACAGTGGCTTTTTTTTGTGGCCACAGAGTGTGACTGAAAGAGGATATGAGGGTGACTTCTAAAATTAATATAATTCTGTCTCTGGATAAGGGATTTTTTTGTTTGTTTTGTTAAGATCCGTTAAACTGTATGTTAATGATCTGTGCATATGTATATGTGCATATACAATATTTCAATGTAATTTACTCAAACACAAGTGCAATAATAAAATCATTTGCTTTGATTTATTATGACTGAATACTACTAAAATAATAAGATTTGGAAATTTTAATATTCAGGTACTCAGAGACCTATCTCCATATATTGCCTGTGTGAGATGAAAGCTAGTTATCTCTCAACTCTGATGGATTGATGTCATCTCCATTGATTGTTCAAGGTGAATTATTTGGATGAAATAAAAATAAATCAGTAAAAACACACATATACATTCACATGTATATGGGTGTCTGTTTAGGAATTGTTAAAGTTCTGCTCTAAGTGATTTTCATTCCCATAGAATATTCACAGAAAACTTGATTCAGTTGAGGTTGCATGTTTTAAACTTTAGCTCCAAGAGTTCTCAAAACATATTTTCTTGTATACATTTCTGTACATAATATTAGTATCATCTACAGAAGAAATGATATTTTCTGCCAAGTTGAATGAAGTGCACAGAGCATGACCTTTCAGTGAACACTGTAACTATTGTATTACATGGTGAAAGCACTGCTGCTTATATTTTCACTGCAAAAATACAGTAGTCTTCAAATATATTTATGACTTACATAGAAAAGGGCTAGAATTCAGTAGCCCTGGCCAGTGTCAAAGTTCTTTTTGTACCATGTTATTTAAAATAATGATTAATTTAAATCTCCAGATAAATGTGCCTATTTATATGTAGACATAAACTAGCAAGGAAAAATATGTATTACAAGATGTGTAATAGCAAGGAAGCAAATCTTCTAAAAACTGGGTCTGATTCTGTAATCTACACAGAATTTTGTATGAATTAACTATTTATCCAGGAAGAAAAACTAAGAGCTGCATTCTAAGATAGAACAAAGTTTTAGTGATAATGAGGAAGAAGAAAATGCAGAGATGTCAAAAAATACAGTGGGTTAAAGAGTATTCTGTAAAATACAATGAGGTAAAAGATAAATAAATAGATTTATAATTTGGTCCGACGAACTTTCTCTACTTGCCACTTAATAAAAGTTATGTTTTAATTAACTGGACAGGGATCCTTTTCTTCTCAGCATAGCCCCAAGTATGTCCTTAGCATATTTAAAACTGCATAAAATAAGCAAAAATGCTCTGACAATTCTGGCTTCAAAAACTGGCCATTTTATGCCTAGGTAGTTTTCCTAAAATGAAGGGCCAGCACTCTCAAGGCAGGCTTTTGACTTCTGTACCAAACTATAATTCACTTCTAACCTATAAACCCAGATAAAGAGTGGTGGAATGAAGGAGAGCTTTCTAATATGATATAAATCTATGAAATAGAGGGTCTTTGGTAGGAGCAAATACACATCATAAAATTATGTCCTCCACCGTTAGCAGTTGGAAAACATTACACACTACCAGAATTCAATGGTGCCCTTTTCATTGCACATGCTTAAACAAAATACCACATTAAAATTATATTTGGCATTTCAAAGAGTCAAGAGTTCAAAAGTGGAATGTGTTAGAGTGAGAAAAATTATAACCAAATAGCCCATATCAGCATCCAGCTTTTTGGACAAGCACAGTAATTCAGCTTTGGTATTTCATAAAAAGTGATTTATTTTACTTTGCAATTTTCCATTTGTTTTATTAAAATATTATCCACACAAAACAGTATATAAATGCATATATTGACTTAAATAATTTTAATAAATGATGCATCTATGTGTCCACTACTGAGGTTAAGAATTAGAGACTGGCCAGTTTTTTCCAAATCCTCTATGCATTTCTCCAATTATATCACCTTCCCACCCTACACCCAAAGGTTTCTGTCATTTTGACTTTCATAATAATCATCCCATTTTCTTTTGGCCTTAAATGATTTTATCACTTATGGATATATTTCTCCTATTTTTGAACCTTATGAATATGAACTCCTACTTTATAATGTCTATGTCTTACTTATTTCATTCTATATGTGGTTTGGATAGACTTATTGGGCGAAGCTTACATGTAGCTGTCTGTCATTCATTTTCCCTGCTAAACAGTGTTCCACCTTAAAACCAGCCTGCAATGTATTTTCCATTCTACCATTGTCAGACATTTTTGTTATTTCCTGTAATATGTTATTGATTCTTATACATTTATTTCAGGAGTGAAATCCTTAGATCATATATTATGAGCATATTCAAACTTCCTATGGAATGTTGATCTATTTTTAAAGTGCTTGGGCCAATTTGTATATCACACCGCTAATATTCAAAAATTCCTATTGCTCCACATATATGCCAATATGATAGTGTCAGATTTAGTTTTTCACCATGAAAAACTAGAATTGAATAAGATGTTGTAACTCTTGTGGTTTTAACTTGCTTTTTATTGCCAGTGAAGTCAGGCATCACGTTCCATAGTTTGAATGTAAGTGAGCAGAGTACAAGGAAACATTTTGTAGAGAGAAAGAGACCATATCCACATAACTTGTATTACAGTATACTATATAATTATTCTATTTTATTACTAGTTATTGTTGTGAATACTACCCTGTCTACTTTGTAAATTAAACTTTATCATAGGTATGTATTTATAGGAAAAGACAGTGTGTGTATACACACACACACACACACACACACACACACACACACACACACACGGTTTAGTGCCATCCTCAGATTTAGTCATCCACTAGGGATCTTGGAACATATTCCCTGAGGATAAGGGGGAGACCACTGTATTGAAAATTTTGTGTCTCTTTTTAATTGTTAAACATAGTAGTCATTGTCTTGCTTTTTTGTTCTGGAGACTTCTTTTTCAGAAAGCTTTTAAGTATGAAATCAGTTTCTTTAATAGACAGAGGACTAGTCAAATTGCCTGTTTAGCTTGAAATTCTCTGTTACGATCCTTTTGTTATCTTTGGATTTTGTAACGAAATCCCCTCTCTTTTTCCTGGTATTGGTAATTTACGTCCTCTCGTTTTTTTTCTTTGTTAATCATTGTAGAGATTTATCAAGTTTATTGGTCTTTGTTTTTGTTTGTTTGTTTGTTTTTTGAGATGGAGTCTCATTCTGTCACCCAGGCTGGAGTTCAGTGGCGTGATCTCGGCTCACTGCACCGTCTGCTGCCCAGATTCAAGTGATTCTCCTGCTTCAGCCTCCAAAGTAGCTGGGAACACAGGCATGTGCCACCACGCCTAGTTAATTTTTTATATTTTTATAGAGACGGGATTTCACCATGTTAGCCAGGATAGTTTCAATCTCCTGACCTGGTGATCCACCCACCATGGTCTCCCAAAGTGTTGGGATTACAGGTGTGAGCCACCACACCTGGCTGGTCTTTTTGTTGTTGCTGTTAAAGCACAGTTTAAAAAATTTGTTTCTTTATTGTTTTCTGCTTTCAATTTTACTCATTTCTCTTATTTCTATTCTTCTCTGTATTACAAACATATATTGCTTAATAACAGGGGAAAGCTCTGGGAAATGCATTATTAGGCAATTTTGTTATACAAACATCAGAGTGTATTTACAGAAAGCTAGATGGTATGATCTCCTGAACACCTGATACAGCACTAGGCTATATGGTATGCCTATTGCTTTTAGGCTAAAAACCTATACTGTATGTTGCTCTACTGAACACTGCAGGCAATTGTAACAGAATGTTACTTGTGTATCTATGTTTAGAGACACAAATACAGTAAAGTTCATGCAGTGCACTAGGACTCACAATGTCAACTAGGTGATAGGAATTTTTCTGCTCCATTATAATCTTTTGGGACCACAGTCATACATGCAGTCTGTCATCAACCAAAATATTGTTATGTGATACGTAACTGTATTTTCTTCTGCTTGCTTTGAGTTTATTTTACTATTGTTTTTATAGTTTCTTATACTGGAAACTGAGATTACGGAGACTTTTCTCCTTTTATAAAGTATGTATTTACTGTTATGCATCTTCCCTTTGTGCATTGCTTTAACTAATACTTAATTTGTTATATTGCATTTTCATTTAAAATATTTTCTAATTTCTCTTGAAATATTTCCTTTCATTGAAATGTTATTTTGAATCATGAGCTTTAATTTTCAAATATTTGAAGTTTTTGGTTTTTTCTTTTTGTTATTTATTTCTAGTGTAATTCCATTATGGTCAGGGAACATACTTTGTATGATTCCAGTTATGTCTGTTAATGTGTGTACTATGAATCAGAATATCATCTATCTTGACGACTATTCCATGTGTCCCTCAAAATAATGTGGTATTTTGCTATCTTTGGGTGGAATTCCATAAAAATCAAGTAGATCAAGCTGGTCGATGGCACTGTTTTGTTCCATATCCTTGCTGACTCTGTTAATTAGTTCTTTCTATCACTGAGAAAGAAATGTTAAATGTCCAACTATATTTGCTGATATGTCTATTTCTCCTTTCAATGCTATAGGTTTTTTGCTTTGTGTATTTTGAAGTCTTGTTGCTTAGCTCATATAAATTGAGAATTCTTAGGTCTTCTTGGTAAATTAAGCCTTTTTATTATGTAATGCCCATCTTTATTCCTGGTAATCTTTGCTCTGAAGTCTGCTTTGTGATATTAACATAGTCATTCCAATTTTTCTTTGATTAGTGTTTGTGTGGTGATATGGTTTGGCTGTGCCCCCACCCAACTAAGCAGGCATAAAAAGAATAAGATCATGTTCTTTGCAGGAACATGGATGAAGCTGGAAGCCATTATCATTAAGAAACTAACACAGCATCAGAAAACCAAATACTGCATGTTCTCACTTATTAATAGGAGCTAAATAATGAGAATGCAAGGACACAAAGAGGGGTACAGAAAACACTGGGACTTGCTTGAGGGTGGAGGTAGGGAGCAGGGAGGGGGTCAGAAAAATACATAATTATTGGGTATTGGGTTTAGTACTTGAGTGATGAAATGGTTTGTACAACAAACCTCTGTGACACAAGTTTACCTATATAACAAATCTGCATATGTACCCCTGAATCAAAAATAGTTAATAAATAAATAAAATTCTCTCCTTTTTTATTTTTCCTTTTTAAATCCTAATATAGAAATGGCATTCTAGCATCTAACTTAAAATTCCATCATTTCACAAGTGCTAAAACCACACTACATAAGATACTACTCTTGGCCAATTATTAAATAAGAAAGTATAGAAGTTATTTATCATATTAATATACTTAAACCCAATTTAGATGTCAAAAACAAAGTTTGAAAGAGAGAAGCTTATCTTATTGCATAGTAATTAATTTCATCAAGTACATCTAATGCTCCAATTAGTAGCTAGAGAAAATATAGTTTGGGTTATTGTTTCTCAAATTAAATTATAAGTTTGTCAAATTGCAAAAGGTATAAAACATCATTTTATGTTTCTGAGCATCTGATATTTCTTAAAATATAAATTATTCATTTTTATAGCTCTGTAAAGCTATAAAACTGTAAATAGTAGTTGTAAAGGTATTTCAGCTGTAAAACTGTTAGAAAATAAGATATATTTTAGGACTCTATTTTTTAAAATTTCATTTCTAACCTCTTGTTAATCTTTATGATGTAGTCTATTTTAAATTCCTTGGTTGTTCATGGGAAACTACTTTTTAATAATGCAGAAAAGACCAAAGAGTAAGTTACCTGTAAAACTTATAAGAAACTCCAATCGGTTTAAACAGTGTGATATATGCTTGTGAATATTTTCTTAGAATTTTCCACTGATCGGCACTCAAACATAAAATTACTTTTCACTCACATTTTGTTTATAATATCATTAAAAATTCTCCCAATTTTGGTAACTTGAAGACAGTTAATGGTGGGAAAGTTTGAAAGTCTAAAACTGTAAGCTAATCTTCTATAAGACATATTTGTACTGATTTGAATAGGTATATGTAATAAATGAAAATGTAATCATTATTGTGAATAACATTTCTCAACTCATATCATAAATATGATATAAATTATTCAATTAAATATTATAATGAAATACAAATATGTCTTAACATATATAACAATATATTAACATTTAATAATTAGCGTATAGAAAAGTTAAAGGAAGATTGAAACAATTCATTTATTGAATGCTTAGTTTGAAAAGGCTAATGAATTTAAGATTTTCATCTTTTTTAACGATAAAATGGCATATAATTCATCAATCAAATAATTTTTACTTTATGTAACAAAAATTGCATACCATATAGTATAATTGAAAATTTTGAACTATGATTATTTGAATATGGAATAACTAGTAAGGTTATTCTGATCTTATTAATGACAATGATTTGTTATATATCTTCGTCTTTTCCCTCTTTTCTTACTATATAATTATTATACCAGGTAACTTATTTCTTAACTACTTTCAGCTAAATATGGAAATCTGGGAGTAAGCTGCTGAAGGGAAAGTACTCATAAACCCTAGGGATCTAATACTTTGAGTGCATGTAATCAATAAAGATAGTGAAATCCTCAGACTTTAGGGATTTCTTAATTTATGCCATATTTTAACCTTACTGTGTAAGGTGACTTTAAACTTATGAAAGGTTTCAGTTAAAAGCAGTAGAGTTTAACCTGATGAATGTTAAAATCATTTCTTTATTTAACTATAGCACTTCTTCCAAAACAAGGAACTGTATTAGTACACTAAAGGATACCAAAGGGACCTATATTCTGCTTAATGACTGTGAGTTCATAAGCTTTGCAGGAAAAAAAAAGAAAAACAACTTCTGAAAAACAGGAGAAATTTTAGGATTGCTGTGATTAGCTTCCATATAATTGCCTAACACTTTCTAAATTTTTTCTTTGTATAAAAGCTTAAAATTTCATCTATTAGGATAACGTCTATGATGATATATTGAATTTTTATGATAAAATCATAGAGTTTATATCCTACATCTAATTTAAATTCAAGTTTTATAGAGCATACTTCTATAAAGCAAGATGTATATTTGCTTTCAGAGGTACAGAGTATTACACCAAATGTTTGAAAGATTTTTGAGACGGAGTTTTGCTCTTGTTGCCCAGGCTGGAGTGCAATGGCGCGATCTCGACTCTCCACAACCTCTGCCTCCATGGTTCAAGCGATTCTTCCACCTCAGTCTCCAGAGTAGCTGGGATTATAGGCACGCACCACCACGTCTGGCTAATTTTGTTTTTAGCAGAGACTGAGTTTCTCCATGTTGGTCTCAAATTCCTGACCTCAGGTGATCCTTCTGCCTCAGACTCCCAAAGTGCTGGGATTACAGGCATGAGCCACCGAGCTGCCTGGCCTGAAAGATTTTTTTCTATTATAGAAAAAGTGTTATTCACTTGCAGTATGTTTCTGCATTTTCAATTATTTGCTCTCTGAAAAATGTCTTGTGACCCAGTTAAGGCAAAAATTGAACCCAGGATTCCGTTTAGTAGGTTTTTAATCTTTTGATTTTTTCAGACAATAAAATGAGAAAATCGTTTTTGTAATCTTTGTAGAGTCTTTCCCTTGTCGTGATGGAACACTTTGGTTAATAAATTAATACAATCTGCCTATCTAAGAACGTGTTTTACAAATATTATTTGAATCAGCTGCATATGTATAAACAGTTGTTCTTGTCTGAAATCAAGTATTTCTCCTTAATATGAGAAGAAACATTTAAGTAAAGGTGTATTTTTCTCATAGAATATATTGTACGTATACTTTGGAGAGATTTTTAACTGCAAGCTCAGAGAATTAGTGTATTTTAGCTACATAAACGTTAAAATCAGTAAAAAAAAAAACCATAAAATCTCAAATTCATTTTCTAGTTTATTCTAAGTAATTAACATTTAAATTCTCATTTACTCTTTTGCTTTGCTTTATCTCCCATGTAAGTTATTATATATGATGTGCTGCCCAAACCACCAAATAACTTTTTTCCCTTTAAATTTGGCTTCATTTCCCTTCATTGAAAATTTAGCTCTATCAAGAGATTGTAAGTTACCCTTTCACTGCTCAAGATAGTAATTTGTTATATTTTTTCATAAACCAAACTCTTCCAAAGATTCAGATGTGGATATTTATCAACTTCCTTCCAACTGGAACTGTTTTCAATATGACTAAGCTTTCACATCCCAAGAGTTACTTTGCTGTTCAGCCTCATTTTAATTTATTTCTACATAAAAAGATCTCTTTTCCTCCTCCTGTAACTATTGTCACCTCACCACAAATTCATCCTCACAGAAGGAATAACAGAACTAAGTATCTTTTATCTGCACTTTCAGGAGGTTTCTGTGTCCTAAAAGAGCTCTCCCAGCCAATTAAGAAAACAGTTTCAGTTTCTTTCATATCTCTTCTGGAGCAGTATTTTTTCCTACATGGTTCCTTCTGAATCCCTTATGAAACTGCCTTCCAAGTGTCTTCACTCAACTTGTATTTCTTTTCTACTTTCTGGAATTTAATTGCTAACACTAAATTGTAAGAGATGCAAAGGATGGAGAGAGCATAAAGCTAATCCATGAGTTTTTAAATCTATTTCAAAACAAAGTCCCTGCCTAGCAGATATTCCTAAACATACACTGCAACATCAGCTTGCTGCATTTACCCCAAAGATTCACATTGTTGACTTACTACTGAGTCAAGTCCTAACATGTATGATAAATTATATTGTTTGCTGAGAACAATGGCAAGGAAAACCTGGCCGCCCCCTGCCCCCAACTGGAAAACCACTTAAGGCATTCTAACATAGCAAAACAGTATATGTATATCATACACTGGTTAAAACAATTCTGTAAGCAAGGAATATGTGACTCTGCCCCCGTGGCTCCCTCCTGGAGAGTACTTTCTAGTTTGTCCTTGATCAGTGGTAAGCAGGCAGCAGCTGCCTACCTAGTTTATCTGGATTCTATGGGAAAACACAGAACACCTGTTTGTTAATAATAATCACCTGTTCAGAGAGACTAAATACGTGGGTCAGAATCTGCTAATGGCCCTCAGCCTGGAATGCTGTCAGCCCCCTGAGGCTGGGTGTCTGCTTCTTAATTCCTTCAGTGCCACCTGGGTGGGGGTCTCTACGGCCGAGCTGGTCTCGGCACTTATCTTGCCATAACTCTGATATTTTCTTCATTGCAATGAAAAGAGTAGAAGATTCTTTTCACTTCCCCTTCCCCAAGTCTCCTCTCCTGTTCTTCCAGAGACTTTACTTCCAAATCAGCGTCATCCTCATCAGTTCCCTTTTTTACTCTCTGCTCCAGGTGCACAAACCTGGTTGATTATAAAAGGCATTAGTTAGGTTTACCTGATCTAATTTTTGGTGTCTGTTAATTGTTTCAAAGATTGATGACCACAAATGTAAGTCTTACTCAGGGTATGCTGAATGTGAGTGATAATTAGTTTTCTGATTATGTAAATTCATCATTTAGAAGTTTATAGTATAACTATTGAACAACATATTTTCCATTCATGTCTTCTCTTGAAATCTTTAGGCTGTAATTTCTGTATTTGTTATTTCTTTCATTGTTGACTGCACCTCTGACTTTCACACACTATCACCAGCAAAGAGGATAGGTGAGGGGTTCACGAGCAAAGTGGGAAAAGTAGGCCCTATGCACAGGGAATGTCCATCCTTCACAGTACTTCTTAAAAGAGAGTGAACTAGCTGGGTGCGGTGGCTCACACCTGTAATCCCAGCACTTTGGGAGGCTGAGGTGGGTGGATCACCAAAGGTCAGGAGTTCGAGACCAGCCTGACCAACATGGAGAAATCCCGTCTCTATTAAAAATACAAAATTAGCTGGGTGTGGTGGCGTGAGCCTGTAGTCCCAGCTACACGGCAGGCTGAGGCAGGAGAATTGCTTGAACCCAGGAGGCAGAGGTTGTGGTGAGCCAAGATCCTGCCCTTACACTCCAGCCTGGGCAACAAAAGCAAAACTCATAAATAAAAAAAAAAAAAACCAAAAAAGAGTGAACCAGGAGAGCACAATATTGCTACATAAATTAGAGACAAGGTAGGACATCAACAAGAGTCTACTGGCATTGCAGAAGACTGGTCTCAAAAACCCCTGGAAGAGATAGGTGCAGCTAGCTACCCCAGAGGACTGTGGAGGAGATGACATGACCATCCTAGGTGCCAGAGATAAGGGGTACACATGGTAAAGAATTCTAACCACCACCCCTCGAGTGCTGTAGACAAGAGGCAGGACTGCAATGGGAATAAATATGGATGAGAACCAACTTAAAGACCCATGACACACCTCAAGCTTAGAAATTAAAAATGAACTATTGGAGCCCAGAGATCTGAACAAATCTTATGACCAGTGTAATTAAAAGTCACCTCAAATTGCCATTCTTGCACACCAATCTTGCATTACCTCATGAAAGAAATACTTCTCCAGTTAGTGGAAGGGATTTGCCCAGTAGGACACCTCCTGGCTTATAGGCATGAGTCTTGGAGTTCATTGGTATATTTTGTCAACCCCATAAGTGAAATAGAGGACCAGGGAGTGTTCCAAAGGGGAGAAATTGGAAAGCTGGTCCAGGCTTGGTGTACACCACCCAGACTGTACTGTAGGCCCTGGCCAATACACGCCACTAGAGAAAGACTTAGAACATTTCACATTTAGTACAGCCAACAATCAGACCCATGCATGACCAGATCCGGGCTCTGGAAATCCCATCCAGATGGCCCTGCCAAACCTAGATGACCCCAAGAATAGTAGCAGGGGACTAAAAAAAATTGAATAAGGCCCTCAGAAGCATAAGCAGACTGAGGCACAGGTTCTAGTGCAGGAACCTACTTGCTCAGATATAACGGTGGCTCTAATTAGTGGTTCTAATTCAGAGCATACTTATAGAAGTTTCCCTTAGATTTTTTTTTTGTGTTGTATTTCAAAGCTTAACACTTAATAAAGTTAAGAGCTACTAAACATTTTGCATGTGCAAGCATTCTGTTGTCAACCTTTAATGTATTTTCTCTTCAAATTCACTAACAATCTCATGGTTATTATTGTTAACTCTATGTATATAGGAGGAGAGTTACTTTAAAATTGAATAATCTGTCAAAAATCACACAAATAATAAATATCTGAACAGGAATCAAACCTGAGTCTATGTAACATCAAAACCCTTGCTCTTAAGGATGCTTCTAAACTCCCTAATCTTTGAGGTGGAAGGTAAAAATAATGAATAAGAGATAATAAACATGGCGAAAAAGGAAATCAAACTAAATTTTCTCTGGAAATGGAAGTTGGGTCACCTATCAAGAATAAGGGACAGATGGTACAGAGTGTTTGAAGATTTACTGTTGTGGAGTAAACTAGGATGAAGTTTTGTTAAGCAGCATTGAAGAACCAAATGAGTCTGAAAAATCATAAATGCAATACTTATTGGCATGATATAGATGTTTCTGTGGCTTTCTACATCAAGGATTTACTGCTATGAAGAACAATGAGAAAAATGCTGCTCTAAGAAAAGTGTATGACAGGGTATATATGTTGGTTCGTGTGAAAGTAATTGCAGTTTTTGCCCTTGAAAGTAATGACAGAACCCGCAAATACTTTTGTACCAATCTAATAGTAGAAACACATGTGGGAACCCAAAGCTCACTTCCTTGTCTTCCAATCCATGTGGTGCCATACTCCACCTACAGCTTGGAGGGATCTTGCATACATAGGGATATCCTAGCCTGCACATCCTTTCAATAAGCATCTCTTAGCATACCTTTCTCACAACTTGGGCTAATACACACCAGTGGTGCTATCAGGTCTTGGGAGAACAGGTCCGTGGAAGAGGGCTACATAGGACCTTGAAGCAGGATTGAGGCTGTTTTGGTGAGAAATTCCAGGGTCCTGGGTCCTGAAAAGCAATATGGAAGGGGCCTTTCCAAATTTCTCTCCCTGTGCACATAAGTTGCTGTGATTGTCTGTGCTTTATGGCAGAACTCCTTAAGGATATATAGGTTAAGATACTATTAGTTGTAAATAACAGAAAACTCTATCCATGGTAAATTCAGCACAAACAATCTTAAAACTGATTGATTCAGGGACATGAGCAATTCAAGATTAGATTTAGATGAGACTTTATTCAAAGTTCAAATGAGTTTCAGCTTTGCCATCTTGGTGCTGGTTTCATTCTCAGGTGAGACATTCATGAGGCTCATGTTTCCTCTTTTAAAAGCATTTGGAAAACAAGAGTTCATTTCCCTGATCTCTTGGCCAAATAATGAAATTGAGTGGACAACTCTAACTGACCTGACTCCAGTCATGTATCCTTCTTGAATCAAGCTTTCTCTGTCATCAAAGATAGGCTGTTTGCCATAATCAGAACTCCTCTTGGGAATGAGGGCGTGCTCAATCCCAATAAGTCACTAAACTGAAAAACTCAGTGTTGTGTTAGAAAAATAGGATATTACATATATAATTAAGACAGAGATTATTTTTCATATGTGTTGTATTATGAACAATCACCTTATCCTGTATTTTGTTGTTTTGTTATCCATGTAAGCAGAACACAGGAGTTTAAATAATGTATAAAGACAAACTGCATAAAACTTGAAACCATTTTTTTCAATGTTCTTTTAAAAACCAGAAGACTTTGGAGGACAATTTATCTTTCTTTCATGCATTTAGAATAGCATAGCATCTGGCCTTGATTAAGTTAGCCAGTTGTCTGGGGACAAAGTGGAGAGACAGAAAAACTCAGTGATGGGAAAGAAAAAAGAGTGCCTCCAGCAATAATCCAAGATTCTTCCTTTTTCACTAGCCTCCATTGCTCTGGATTTGTGGTTTCTATGGATTCAACTTTTTCAAGTGGTAAATAGTGTTTATGCATTTGCTATAATCTTTCCCTAGGCAGTTTTACCAATTTTTTGAACAAAATTTTTCTTCTAGGCTTCTAGATCCTGATTCCTAAAGTGACTGAGCCCATTGTTACTGTACCCTTCCAAGGATAGTATGGCTGAACTTGTCTATTAACATTCAAAACCGGGGAAGGGAGTACCAAGAAGTCCCCAAGTGGATCACGCAGATGACAAAAATATTCTTTCCTGTCCCCGCAGTAACAACAGCTCTGCCCCAATCTGGTGATCAGGATCAATTACCCACAGCAAGATGTCGACTTTTTCTCTTGCCTGCTTCCTGCAAGAAACTGGGAAGTGATTCCACGTAGCTCCTTACTGTTATGCGCAAAGTGGATCTTTCACCATGTGTGTTTAACCATCTTCTTAAACTCTTAAAAGTCAGATCCCTGCTGCTGCTAGTCCAACCTTACTATTCACCATGGTAACTGTACTCACCAGTTTTCTGAAGGTTACACCCTGCCACCTGACCTCTATTCTTTCCGACTGTTATCTCCCATGCAATTGATGAGTCTATTTCTGCAAATGCTACTCCTACTGTCAGCCTTGGCTTAGAAAGGAGTGCCTCCCCTTAACTTATTAATGCTGGAGCCCACCCATCAGTGTCTTCCTTAGGGTCATCGTGTGGACCAGAATCCTCTGGGAGCATTTATAGTCACACAAAACATATTTATTATAAAATACCTACTTCTCTGGGCCTTTCAACTCCTTTCAACATCTGACATGGCAATTCTGATATTTCCATTTTACATAATGTGAGCCATCATTTTTCCATGCTTCTAAAAGCCATCTGAACGTGTGTACCATATTCCACGGTGTTAAACTCTGTATTTAAGAAGTGTGTGTGTGTGTATTCTTTGTTCTAAATGTATTTCCCAAATTAGACCAGCAGCCTCAGAATCCATATCAATGAGTAATCTCTCAGCTTTTGCCAATACATAATGGCTAGTTCCTCAAGTTCTTTTGGGGAAAGATCTTGTTTCTCCATTAGTAGACATAGAATATCTTTGATTATGCCAGAACAAAACCATAGTTATTAGCCTAGCAGACAGAAGGGAAGGTTGGGGAAAATACTGAACTGGCAGGTTGAGGGAAATGGGGACTAAAACATTGTCAGTAAAAGGAGAGGCTCCTGTAGCACTTTAACTAAATGTGGAGTGATAGCATTTCTGTAGGCTCAGTCCAGAGAAATCTGGGGACTGAATATTTTTATATGTATCAACACGGATGTCCTTATCCCATGTACCAGATTTTCCATTTTTTCCCAAACAGGACTCTTGAGTATGGCATAGCCAACTAACATTGGCTGTAATTTTAACCTTTTTTTGGAGTTTGGCTACTCAGAATAAAGAACTGGGTCTGGGCCTCAGCATTTTCTATTTTCTTAGTACAGGATATGCAAGCCTTTTTTATATGCTGCCAACAAGACCCTCTGCTTTCACACTAAATCTAATTGTTAATTAATGACTCTCAACTTTTTTCTGTCTTTTCCCAAACTTCAACTGAGTTTGGCAATATCAATTTAATTTCATTATCTCCATAGCTACTACTTTTTTCATATTTCTCAAATATCTGATATATCTACCAGTTAATGTATTCTCCTCCATCGATAGAACATCCCAGTGTACCACCAGTGAACAATTACGCTGCTACCTTGTCCCGGGGGATTATTTGTTCTTCCGATATGAATAATAGATCAAGCTCCAAAATTTAGTATCTGCTTTCTTATACTTTCTTACCATGCACCATCTCCTGTCATAGGTTGAATTTGCCAAGAACAGACATCAAGGTGGATATTAATACAGGATTGAGATGGCACATAGGAGGCAGTACTGGCTTCCTGTTCCTTCTTGGTCAGACAGGGCAGCATGTGGAAACTCATATTGCGAACTTTTGCTCCAAGAATTACTGAAGGAACATACCAGGAAAGCCAAGAGAATTCACAGACCCTCTGAAGGAACGGAATCACTGCTGCAGGCTCCCTGAGATGCCAAAAAACTGGGAGTCTGCTTGCTTTCTCAATAGTGAGGCTCATGATCTGGATAAGTTCTCAGCCCTGGTCATTGGCTGCCTGGAAATAGACTTGGTGCTATTGAGGAGACACAGTGGGAATGACGCTGGCCTTCAGGACTGCAGGCTGTGTGGGAGCAGGATGAGGCCTGTGACTGTCAGCTTTTCCCCACTTCCCTGGTGACCTGTATGACTCAGAATAGGCAGCCATAATCCCTCTGGGAACATAATTCCATTGGACTGGGAACCACACCACCATTCCCCACAGAAACTGCAGCAAGCCCTGCCCAAAAAGAGGCTAAACTCAGCCATGCCTCTTCCTGCCCCCACTTGGTGGTCTTTCTTTGCCCACCCTGTTAGCCAACGACAGAGGTCATAATCTCTTGGGAGCTTTATAGCCCTGCTCATCAGCTGAGAAACCTGCATATTTAAACAGGTATCCCCAGGGCAAGTTTGCATCCTCCCTATAGGACCACAGCTAATGCACTCTTGAAAGTGCCACCTCCTGGCTCAAGACCAACAAATATAAAACAAGAGTACTAAACAAAAACACAACCAAGGATGCTCACAGAGTCCTCTTCACTCCCCTGCTGACTTCACCAAAGCAGGTGCTGGTATCCATGGCTGCAAGACCTGAAGATGGGCCATATCACAGGACTCTTTGCAGACACTCCCCATTACTAGCACAGAGCCTGGTAGCTCCACTGGGTGGCTAGACCCAGAAGAGCAAAAACCGTCACTATAGCTAGGCTCTCAGGAAGCTCCATTTCTAGGGGAAGGGGGAGAACATGGGATGAAAGAATCTGAAGAGCAGCCTTTGAATCCCAGATCTTCCCTCTGACATAGTCTATCCAAATGAGAAGGAACCAGAAAAACAATTCTGGTAATGTGACAAAACAAAGTTCTTTAACACCTGCAAAAGATTGTATCAGACACCAGCAATGGATCCAAACCAAGATGAAACCTCTAACTTGCCAGAAAAAAAATTCAGAGAGTTGATTATTAAGCTAATCGAGGAGGCACCAGGGAAAGATGAAGTCCAGCTTAAAGGAATAAAAAACATGATACAGGATATGAAAGAAATATTCTTCAGTGAAATAGATAGCACAAATTTAAAAAATCACAACTTCTGGGAAATCAAGGACACACTTAGGGAAAATACACTGAAAATTCTCAGTAGTAGAATCAAACAAGCAGAAAAAAGAAATGCAGTGTTTGAACATAAAGCTTTCAAATTAACCCCATCCATCAAAGACAAAGAAAAAAGAATTTTTAAAAAGTCAACAAAACCTCCAAGAAGTCTGGGTCTATGTTAAATGTCCAAACCTAAGAATAATTGGAGTTCCCAAGAAAGAAGAGAAATTTAAAACTTAGGAAAACATATTTGAGGGAATAACAGAGGAAAGCATCCCTGGCCTTGCTAAAAATCTATACATCCAGTTACAAGAAGCTCAAAGAACACTGGGAAATTCATCACAAAAAGATCATTGCCTAGGCACATAGTCATCAGGTCTTGTCTAAAGACAAGACAAAGGAAAGAACCTTCTGAGCTGTGAGGCAAAAGCACCTGGTAACTTATAAAGGAAAACGTAACAGATTAATAGCAGGTTTCTTAACAGAAACCCTACAAGCTAGAAGGGATTGGGGTCCTATTATTAGCTTCCTTAAACAAAACAATTTTGAGCCAAGAATTTTGTATCCAGTGAAATCAAGCTTCATAAATCAAGGAAAGATACAATCTTTTCCAGACAAACAAATGCTCAGAGAATTGACCACTATCAAGCCAGCACTACAAGAACCGCTAAAAGGAGCTCTAAATCTTCAAACGAATTCTCAAAATACACCAAAATAGAACATGCTTAAAGCATAAATATCACAAGAACTATATAACAATAACACAAGGAAAAAAAAACACTTATTCAGGCAACAAATAGCACAATGAATAGAATAGTACCTCACATCTCAATACTAACGTTGAGCGTAAATGGCCTAAATGTTCCATTTAAAAGATACAGAATAGCAGGCCTGGCATGGTGGCGCATGCCTATAATCCTAGCACTTTGGGAGGCTGAGACAGGCAAATCACCTGAGATCAGGCATTCAAGATCAGCCTGGCCAACATGGTGAAACTGTGTCTCTACTAAAAATACAAAAATTAGCTGGGTGTGGTGGTGGGCACCTGTAATCCCAGCTACTCAGGAGGCAGAGTTTGCAGTGAACCAAGATGATGCCACTGCATTCCAACCTTGGTGACAGAGTGAGACTCTATCTCAAAAAAAAAAAAAAAAAAAAAAAAAAGACACAGAATAGCAGAATGGATAAAAATTCACCAACAAAGTTGCTGTTGTCTTCAGGAGACTCACCTAACACATAAGATAAAGCCAGGGAAGAAGATAGTCCATGTAAATGGATACCAAAAGCAAGCAGGAATAGCTATTCTTATATCAGACAAAACAAATTTTAAAGCAACAGCAGTTAAAACAGACAAGAGAGACACTATATAATGATAAAAGGACTAGTCCCACGGGAAAAAATCACAAATCTACATATATATGCACCTAATACTTGAGCTCCTAAATGTTTAAAACAATTACTACTAGATCTAAGAAGTGAGACAGGTGGCAACACAATAATAATGGGGGTTTTTAATACTCCACTGACAGCATTAGACAGGTCATCAAGACAGAAAGTCAACAAAGGAAAAATGGACTTAAACTATACCCTGCAACAAATGGACTTAATAGATACTTACAGAACATTCTACCCAACAACTGCAGATTGTACATTCTGTTCAGCAGCATGTGGGAGTTTCTCCAAGATAGAACCATGTGATTGGCCACAAAACAAGTCTCAGTAAGTTTAAGAAAATCAAACTTTTATCAAATACTCTCTCCAAACACAGTGGAGTAAAATTGGAAATCAACTCCAAAAAGATTCATCTAAACCATGCAAATACATGGAAGTTGAATAACCTGCTCCTGAATGATCATTGGGTCAACAATAAAATCAAGATGGAAATTGTAAAATTCTTTGAACTGAACGATAATTGTGGCAAAGCCGATCAAAACCTCTGGGATACAGCAAAAGCAGTGCTAAGATGAAAGTTTATAGCAATAAATGCCTACCTCAAAGGCCCTGAAAGAGCACAAATAGACAATCTAAGGTCACACCTCACAGAACTGGAGAAACAAGAACAATCTAAACCTAGACCCAGAAGAGGAAAATAAATTACAAAGTTCAGAGCAGAACTAAATGAAATCAAAACAAAAAATGTATATAAAAGATAAATGAAACAAAAAGCTGGTTCTTTGAAAAGATAAATAAAATTGATATACCATTAGCAAGAGTAACCAGGAAAAGAGAGAAGATCCAAACAAGCACAATTAGAAACAAAATGAAAGATCTTACAACTGATGCCATAGAAATGTAAAAGGTTTTTCAAGGCTACTATGAACACCTTTAGACACATAAACTAGAAAACATAGAGAAGATGGATAAATTCTTGGAAATATATAATCCTCCTAGATTAAACCAGAAAGATATAGACTATCTGAACAGATCAATAACAAGCAGTGAGTTTGAAATGGTAATTTTAAAAATGCTAACAAAAAAAAAAATCCACCCTGGCCAACATGGAAAACCACGTTTCTGCTAAAAATACACAAATTAGCCAGGCATGGTGGCACAGGACTGTTGTCCCAGCTACTCAGCAGGCTGAGGCAGGGGAACCACTTAAACCTAAGAAGTGGAGGTTGCAGTGAGCTGAGATTGCACCACTGCACTTGAGCCTGGACTCTGAGACTCTATCTCAAAAATAAAAAAATAAAAAAAATAAGTCCAGGACTAGACGGATTCACAGCTGAATTATATCAGGCATCCAAGGAGAATTGGTACCAATCCTATTGACACTATTCCAAAAGACAGAGAAAGAGAAAATCCTCCCTAAATCAGTCTATGAAGCCAGTATTAGCGTATATCACACTAATGCCAAAACCAGAGAAAGATATAACAAAAAAAAGAAAGAAAACTACAGACCAGTATCCCTGATGAATATGTATGGAAAAATCCTCAAGAAAACACTAGTGAACTGAATCCAACACTGTATCAAAAAGAAAATCCACCATGATCAAGTGGGTTTCATACCAGGGATGCAGATATGGTTTAACATATGTAAGTCAATAAATGTGATACACCATATAAATATAATTGAAAAGAAAACTCACATGATCATCTCAATAGACATATAAAAAGGATTTGACAAAATCCAGCATCACTTTATGATTAAAGCCCTCAGCAAAATCATCACAGAAGGCACATACCTTAAAGGTAATGAAAATCATCTTCAATAAACCCACAGCCAATCTTATACTGAATGTGGAAAAGTTGAAAGCATTTCCCCTGAGAACTGAAATAAGACAAGGATGCCCGCTTTCACCACTTCTATTCAACATGGTACTGGAAATCCTAGCCAGAGCAATCAGATAAGATAAAGAAATAAAGGGCATCCAAATCAGCAAAGAGGAAGTCAGACTGTCACTATTTGCTGATGATATGATTGTGCAACTAGAAAACCCTAAAGACTCATCCAAAGAGCTCCTAGAACTGGTAAATGAATTCAGCAAAGTTTCAGGATACAAAATTAATGTACACAAATCAGTAGCTCTGCTATACACTAACAGTGACTAAGCTGAAATTCAAATCAAGAAGTCAGTCCCTATCATAATAGCTGCAAAAACAATAAAATACTTAGGAATATGCTTAACCAAGGATGTGAAAGACCTCTACAAGAAAAACTATAGAACACTGCTGAAAAAAAATCATAGATGACAAACAAGTGGAAATTTATCCCATGCTCATGGATTGGTAGAATCAATATTGTGAAAATGATCATATTGCCCAAAGCAATCTATAATTTCAATGCAATTCTCATCAAAATACCACCATCATTCTTCACAGAACTATAAAAACTAATCCTAAAACTTACATGGAACCAAAAAAGAGTCCACATAGCCAAAGAAAGGCTAAGCGAAAAGAACAAATCTGGAGGCATCACATTACTCAACTTCAAACTATGCTATAAGGCTATAGTCACCAAAAGAGCACGGCACTGGTATAAAGTAGGCACATAGACCGATACAATAGAACAGAGAACCAAGAAATAAAACCAAATACTTAAAGCTAACTTATCTTTGACCAAGTGAACAAAAACATAAAGTGGGGAAAGGACACTATATGTCACAAATGATGCTGAGATAATTCACAAGCCACATGTAGAATGGAACTGGACCCCCATCTCACACCTTACACGAAAATAAACTCCAGATGGATGAAGGACTTAAATCTAATACCTGAAACCATAAAAATGTTAGACGATAATATCAGAAAAACCCTTCTAGACATTGGCTTAGGCAAAGACTTCATGACCAAGAACCGAAAAGCAAATATGATAAAAACAAAGATAAATAGATGGGACTTAAACTAAAAAGCTTCTGCACAGCAAAAGAAATAATCAGCAGAGTTAACAGACAACCCACAGAGTAGGAGAAAATCTCACAATCTATACATCCAACAAGGAACAAATATCCAGAATCTACAAATAAACAAATCCGCAAGAAAAAAATAGTACCATAAAAAGTGGGATAAGGACATGAAAAGACAGTTCTCAAAAAAGGACATACAAATGGCCAACATGCATATGGAAAAATGCTCAACATCACTAATTATCAGAGAAATGCAAATTAAAACCACAATGCAATGCCACTTTACTCCTGAAAGAATGGCCATAATAAAATAAATAAAATAAAAATAGATGTTGGCATGAATGTGGTGAAAAGAGAACATTTTTGCACTATTGCTGGGAATGTAAACTAGTACAACTACTATGGAAAACGGTGTGCAGATTCTTTAAAGAACTAAAGGTAGACCTACTGTTTGATCCAGCAATCCCACTACTAGGTTTCTACCTAGAGGAAAAGAAGTCATTATAGGAAAAAGACACTTGCACATGCATGTTTATAGCAGCACAGTTTGCAATTGTAAAAATATGAAACCTGCCCAAATGCTCATCAATCAATGAGTAAATAGAGTAAATGTTATATATATATATATATATATGTAAATGTTATATATATGTATATAACATATATACATACATACACCATGGAATACTACTCAGCCATAAAAAGGCACAAAATAATGTCATTTGCAGCAACCTGGATGGAATTGGAGTATATTATTCTAAGTGAAGTAATTCAGGAATAGAAAACCAAACATTGTATTTTCTCTTTTATACATGGGAGCTAAGCTATGAGGATGTAAAGGCATAAGAATGACACCTTGGACTTTGGGGACTTGGGTGGTGGGGGTGGTGAAGGTTACTACACATTGGGTATGGTGTAGACTGCTTAGGTAACATAAATAACCGCTAAAGAGCTTATTTATGTAACCAAACACCACCTGTTCCCAAAAAACTTATTTAAATAAAAAATAAGAAATTAAAAAATAAAAAGTGAAAAAAGTAAAAAAAATTGAGATGACTTCCAAGATATGAAATCAAGATTTACCTTTAATAAAACATTAAACATACACACATACACACAAAGATGAGTATTAGGACATAGCACATTAATTAAGGAGTACACTTAGGATCAATACTTGTATAAGAGGGGAGGAAAGCTGGATTGGGCATAGGAGGAAGCTGAGATGTCACAATCTCATTAAAGGCCTCCGTTGACTTCTTGGTGAGCCTTTGAATGAGGACGGTTCTTCCGAATCATGCTGAGTTGGAGTGAGGGAGATAAGCATTTATATCTTTGCATAGATGAGCTATTGGATGCAGGCTATCCCTGGAAGGAAGTGTTGCTTTGGATGAGGTAATTTTCTTCAGTCAAGAAAATTCTCAATTAGGAGTGAATCACAAAAGGCTGCCTTCCAGTAGCACTCTCAGGGTTTAGGGAACTAAGTGCTTCATTCCTAAAAAGCAATTTTGCTGACACATCACATTGTGCACTACAAAGTCCAAATAAAATGTAACTGAACATTGAATTAGATATATGAGCTTTCCAATTATGTCCTGGGTTGTTGACATTTGGAAATAGATTACATAGCACTTCTAGTCCTGGCAACAAGAAATTGTTTAAATCCAGAAGAGGAAGATTTCGGCAAGACTTTTTACGCCTTTTTTCCTTCCCTTAATAAGTATTCTAGTGAACCATTGCCTCTATGGGACGTTAGGAGTGAGAGATACTCAGACTACACAAAATAAAATTTTTGTCTTAGAAAAAATAACCATGGGAATATGCCCAACTGATGTCGTCTTCTTTCTCCAGAAAACATCAATTAACATAAGGGAAATTTAGAAGCAAATTCACTACACATAAGTTATATAATAAGGTATTATTTTATTTGTTGCTATGCTAACAAATTTCAAAATTGATATAAGAAAATTTAAATTAATAATATAGTTTGAATCTCTTTAGATGATAATTTGAGCCAAAATATGAAAAATATTTAAATAATATATCAGCTCCTTTGTGGTTTTGGTGTTTACACCATGTAACTCATTATTTCTCTATGACACTATGGTATTAATCCTCTGACTTTATAGTCAGATACTATAACAATTCAAATAATCATTAAAAATAAAATATTAACACTAAAAAGAAACATCGGGATTATATAGTATAAGAATTCTTATTTTTCAAATTAAAAAGCAGAGATTATGTTAGGTGAAGTCTCTGGAGTAAATATTTAGAGGCAGAATTTGGACTTTGGGAAAAGAAAGAGCAAAAGATTTACCTCTGCAAATTAGAAATTTTTTTCTAATTCATATTCTTCTTTTTAAATATAGTGTTGCATATGTTCTTTTCTGCTTATATACTAACATTGTCCAAAATTACAGCTGCACTTTTAAAAGATAAAATTATTTTCTTAAATTCTTGATAACTGCCTAAACAAACAACAGTAAAAACAATAAATGTAAAAGCTAAGGGGATAATAAAACTGTAAAGATTCATATTTGATCATATTTAATTTAATGACTGATTTCATAGACTGTATTCAAAAACTACAACACAACAAATTTAAAGAAGGGACTCTGAGTTGTTCTAAAAGAGTTAATATTTTCTTACTTTCATCACTCTTCTTCTCGTCTTCTTCCTTATTAATAGCACATCGGGAGAACTACTTCAAATCAAGTAGAGTCAGGGAACTCAGAAGACAACTTTCAAGATAGTCATATGATCATTTAGGTAAAAGCAATCATAACTGTTAAATTTGTGAATTATCTAATGGAATGTCTTTTAAGCAACAACAACAAAAAAGTTTCTATCTCAAGGCTAGATTTGCTTTCTACATCTAAAACTACGAGGCCCAGGCATTCCACAGATAGGTTTAATAAGAAATATTGAGTGTGTAATATCTACAGTGGTGCCGATGTCCTTCAGAAATAAACACTGCCTAATTATTCAAAGGCTATAACATTCTAGGGTGATGTATAGTACAAAGAGCAAAGTGAATATCCAAGTTAATAAACTACCCAATAATCTCTTCAAACGAATATATTGTACCTGTTTTAACATTTAATCTCTAGAGTACATGGAAACAGCAGGAAGTAATATAGAAACTTCTACTGTAAAATCTCTCTCTCTCTCTCTCTCTCTCTATATATATATATACATATAGTTTCTCTCTATATATAATATATATATAATCTCTCTCTCTATATATATAATATGTATATTAAAGGGAGAGAGAGAGAGATCTCACCCTAGTCAGACCCTGCCCATCTTCTAAGGCCTATTGTGAGTCTAATCAGTTCCTTAGGATTGACTTTCCACTGACCCTACTATTGCACTTCAAGTCTATGCCTTATCACTTTTTGATTGTCCTTATTCAGACGTCCTCCAATTTGCAAGGTCAGACAAATTTTAAATTTTCTTTGTGTGGCAACCTTTGTCACAGCTAACAGAAGGAAGTCAGGGTTGGGGAGGGCAGTGTGAGGAGTCAATAACACCTGGGTCACCTACAAAACATAAGCCTATGAGAAAGATATCTGGTCATTTTTAAACTATAAAGGGATATTGGGGATGATAAATTTATTTTAGCAAAATGTCTATTTCCTCTATGATATTGGGCATTCAATTTCATCTCATTCTGTTTCATTTGCCTTCAAATCATAAAACTCTGGTTTCCCTTCTGCTGGTGTAATTTTCTCTCATTATTTACACAGGATGATTACATATTTACTCTAGAAGAGAAAGAATATATATTGAAAGACCTTTGTCATTGAACCAGCTACGAAGCTTTAATCTATTAAGAATAGCCTTTGAGTGCTGTAAATGCTTTTTATCTTTGTGTGAATTACTGTTTGGCACGCCAAGAGCAGACATCAAAAGGACCCCTAAGTTCCCCCAACAGGTAAGTGGCCAAGCCTCTTTGAGTTTTCTGATAATTTGTTGACAAAAGGCTATTCCAAAGGCAGTCGTTATAATTGTTCTAACTATAGGAAACATTTTGCAGGTGGGAAGCCTTCGTGGAAAGCCCTCCCCTACTACAGCAGCACAACTCAAGCACAAGTAGAATGATGTATCCCCAACACATTCCTGCTCCATAGTCTTCAACACTCACTAGCGTCTCTTTTCTTCCTCTTTTTTCTTTTTAGGAGACAGAGTCTTGCTCTCTCTCCCAGGCTACAGTGCAGTAGTGTGATCATAGCTCACTGCAGCCTCATGCTCTTGGGCTCAAGCCCATGCAATCCTGGTGCCCCATCCTACAGAGGAGCTAGTCCTACAGGCACATGCCATTATGTCTAAGTTTATTACTGTTGTTGTTGTTGTTGCTCTTCCTAACAAAATCCTTTCAGGGAATAATAAGTAGGGGCTGGAATAATTTATGTTCATGGGTTCAGAAAAATGCTACCTAATTTGTGTCATCTCTTCTGAACATGTCTGATAAGAAAGTTTTTCTCATGAGGATCTATGTCACTCCATGCCATTCCTCCCTTGACCTGCTCCTTACTTGTCTCATGTCTTTTGCCTGAAAATCAAATCACCAGAATCTACTGTTAATAACAATCATCATCACAGTAGCTCCTATGAACCAATCTCTATATTTACTTTATCATAATAGACATAAACTGGAAATAGCCCAGGATGCAAAGTGAATGAGGCCTTATCCAAAGAGTTATGTACTGTATGATTCTATTTATATCAAATTCTAGAACAGACAGAACTAATCCAGGTATAAATAAATCAGGACAGTGCTTGCTTCAAAGAATGAAGGTAAAGATTAACTGAAAAAGGATGGTAATATTACAGATGTTAATAGTGTTACTGGTTATACAAGTATATTTATTCATCATAGCTACGCAAGTATATACTTAAGATTTGCCCATTTCGTTGTAGGTTTTACATATAAAGAAAAATACAACAAATAAATATTCAATTCTGGTTAACAGTGTATCTAAAGTTTGCAGAGGAAAGTGCCATTTGCTTTGAACTGCATCACAAAATAATATGTTAGATTGATGAATTTTAGAAGAATTGCTATATTGATATGAAATAAAGCTAATAAGATGTTAACAGCAAATAGTATAGATCTGTGGGTGTTCACTGTAAAATACTTTCAACTTGTGCTATGTTTGAAATGTTTCATTCATAAACTAATCATGGTGGGAAAGGGAGTGCTAGTTAATTGTTCTTGTCAGTTTATACCTAGAAAGCTGTATTGAATTTCTGAGAATTTTTGTGCAAATACTATTGTTACAGGAAAGGGATCCCAATCCAGACCCCAAGAGAGGGTTCTTGGATCTCACGCAAGAAAGAATTCAGGGTGGGTGCGCAGTGCAAAGCAAAAGCAAGTTTATTAAGAAAGTAAAGTGGTTAAAGGACAGCTGCTCCATAGACAGAGTAGGACATACCTGAAAGTAAGAAGAGGAACGCATCCACCCTAGGTACAATGCTTGTATATAGGGGCAGATGTGCTCTGCTACAAGGGTTTGTGATAAAGGATTAATTGCCTTATTTACTATATTTTGCAAGAATTGATATTATTATCTTTAAAGCAAAATTAGGAATGCCTTTGTTCTCCAGATATCAAGATATCTGGATGCTCCCAAGTCTGGATCTGTGTTAGTAAACATTATTAATGTGTTCCCTTAACCACAAACATCTAGAAGCTAGGAATGTCTAATTTTCTGGGAATGCAGCCCAGCAAGTCTCAGCCTCATTTTCCTAGCCCTCACTCAAAATGGGCTCTCTCCGATTTGAATGCCTCTGACACTATTATTCTTTGGCTTGTAGAAACTCCATGACCAAACAAAAGTGGAATATCTCAGTAAAACAAGGACACTAGGTATAAGAATGGTAATTATATTATTTAAATTATTTTTTACTACTATTTGAATGACTTCGTTAAGTGTTGAATGAAAAATTTAAACTTGACTATTAAATAAATCAAAATAACTTGGCCTATGAATTAAGTCTAATTTTTGTTATGAGTTAGAATTTACTAAATAACATGGACTAAGAAATACAACAAACAAATGTTCAACTTTATAAACTCTATTTTTTTAACAGTTGTAACTCCTAATACAGAAGGTCCTGGCACCATCTGGAGTCATGACTAATCTCATGTATTTTCCCTAGAGGACAGAATTAACACACTGACCATAATCTCTTTAGCCATAATCTCCTTTAATCTTTTAGAATCTCATTAGAACTTCCCCCAAACTCTGTAATGGACCTACTGTTAACTTCATTTAATGTATCCTTTCGTAATTCATTATCTTAAATGGAAAATACATCATTTTAGAAATTTTGGAAAATGTAGAAAAGAATGTGAGTAAATGATTTAACTCACATTTTACCAAAGAAAACATTTTATGAGCCCGGCGGCCGTGCAGGAGCCAGGTGGCCTCGGAGGCGGCGGCCCGCGGTCCCTGCGCTGCCGGCGGGGTAGCTGATCAGCCGTGGGACAGCGAGCTGCCCGGGCGTGCGGACCAGCAACCTGTGCGCCTTGTGCGGGAGCGGCAAGATCCTGCCCAACAGCCCTGCGCTCAGCATGCACCTGGCCAAGAGCTACCACCTGCAGAATGGCAAATTCAACCCAACAATAAGAAAAGATCTGAAAACTGTACCGAAATTCTACTGTTGTCCAATCGAAGGCTGCGCCAGAGGCCCTGGCGGACCATCTTCTCAATTTTCTCTGGTAAAACAGCACTTTATGAAAATGCATGCTGAGAAGAAGCACAAACTTAGTAAGTGCAGCAATTCATATGGCACAGAATGGGACTTGAAAAGTCACCCAGTGGACTGTGGTAAGATCTTCTGGTGCACATGCGGTTGTCCCTGCGCCAGTAGAACAGCACTGCAGTCTCACATCTACCAAACTGGCCATGAGATCCCTGCAGAACACAGGGATCTACCTGGTAAGAAAAGGAAAATGGAAAACTGCTTGCAAAACCAGAACGTATCCAATAAGACCATTGAATCATTGAACAACCAGCCAGTCCCTAGACCAGACACTCAAGAGCAGCTAGACTCTTCAGAAATAAAGCTAGAACCATCTTTTGAAGACTCCTGTGGCTCTAACACTGAAATGCAGACTCTTAAAACACCACCAAGATATCCTCAGAAGTTGCTTTTACCAAACCCCAAAGTGGCTTTGGTTAAACTACCAGTGATGCAGTTTTCTCTCATGCCTGTCTTTGTGCCTACAGCCGACTCCCCAGCCCAGCCCGTGGTGGTAGGTTTCAATCAAGGCTCTGCCACAGGGGCTGTGCACTTGCTGCCTTGTTGGTAGGAACCCTGATCCTTGGCCTAGATTCAGAGGCTTGCTCTCTAAAGGAGAGACTACCTCTTTTCAAAACTGCTAATCCTGTTGCTGTTGAGCCCATAAGTACAGGTGTCCAAGTGAACTTATGTAAAAGGCCATCTGCTCCTTTACAAGACCTAGGGAACACATGTCAAAAGAACAGCATTTCTTCCATCGGTGTGCAGACAGATCTGTCTTATGCCACACAAAACAAGTTTATACCTTCTGCACAGTGGGCCTGCACTGATTCCTCTGTGTCGTCTTGCTCTCAAACTGATTTGTCATTTGATTCTCAAGTGTCTCTTCCCATTAGTGTTCACACTCAGACATTTTTTCCCAGCTCTAAGGTAACTTCATCTATAGCCTCTAAGACTGATGCATTTATTGACACCTGTTTCCAGTCAGGTGGGGTCTCCAGAGGAACTCAAACTAGTGGAATACAAAGTCCAATGGATGACCACGTACAGATGGACCAAGCTGCAATGTGTGGAGACATTTTTGAGAGTGTTCATTCATCATATAATGTTGCTGCAGGTAACATTGCAAGTAACAGTTTAGTAACAGAGACAGTAACTCATAGTTTGTTACCTCAGAATGACCCTAAGACTTTGAATCAAGATATTGAGAAATCTACACCAATTATAAACTTCAGTGCACAGGATAGTATGCTTCCTTCACAGAACATGACAGATAATCAGCCCCAAACCATGGATTTATTAAGTGATTTGGAAAACATCTTGTCAAGTAATCTGCCTGCCCAGACATTGGATCATCGTAGTCTTTTGTCTGACACAAATCCTGGACCTGACACCCAGCTCCCATCTGGCCCAGCCCAGAATCCTGGAACTGATTTTGATATCAAAGTGTTCTTTTCAGCCTCAAATATCCAGACTCTGAGTGAACTTAGTACCATGAACACTGAGCCAGTCTTGGGGTCACTGGACATAGAGACTCAAACGGACTTTCTACTTGCAGATATCTCTGCTCAGTCCTACTGGCATAGGAGAAATTCTAACTTCTTAGAGATGTTTGACACACAGACACAGACTTAAACTTTTTCTTAGACAATAGCCCTCATCTGCCTCTGGAAGTATTCTGAAACACTCCAGCTTTTCCATGAATACTGATTCATCTGACACAGAGACCCAAACTGAAGGAATCTCCACTGCTAAAAATATACCTGCTCTAGAATGCAAAGTTCAGTTGAACAATACAGAAACACAGACCATGAGTTCTGCATTTGAAACCCTGGGGAGCTTGTTTTTCACCAGCAATGAAACTCAAACAGCGATGGATGACTTTTTTCTGGCTGATCTGGTCTGGAACACGAGGGAGTCTCAGTTCAGCTCTGTAGAAACCCAGACCTCTGCTGAAACACATGCAGCCTCCAACTTCTAAAACCAAAAGTGGAGTCCATGTGTGAGACGGCATCTACCATTTCCTCTGGATTAAACTACAGAATGGAGACAACAGTATTCTAATGAATGTAGTTGATGATGCAGTTGCTTAGCTTCTTTGCGGTTCTTTGCCTTTTGTACTTGTAAACATGACATTTGTGTATAAATGTGAGTCTATTATAAAGTTATCTAAAAAGAAAACATTTTATATATTTCCTCTTTTTAAAGATCTATTTTTATTCGAAGATCTTTTCTGGGTATACTTTTGTATCACTGTTTGATTTTTTGCCCCTAAATGTTATCTGAGCATTTTCAACATTATCATACTTGCCATTACTTTTTATTATCATATAGTGTTTCTTGAAATAAATGCATTGTTATTCTCCTAGCATTCATTTATTTTGTGCTTCATTAAAAACTATTTATGGAGTGATTCCATGTGCTACATACTGAGAAAACCCAGGCAGCAAGATAGAGATTATTTCTATCTTCATGGAATTTACAGCCTAACAGAGCTCATTGACATTTTAAAAAGCTATCCAAGTCAATAAATAAGCACAAATTGTGTTATGCATTATAAAAGAAAAAAATTAAAAGTTGTTTGAGAAAGGATATTGGAGAACCTAATATTTACTTGAGTGTTAGGAGACATTACAACCAACCCAGTATCTTTTGGGTTTTATGTCTACATGTTTATTTCCCTTATCTTTCAATAGAATATAAACTGGGAAAGTGGAGTTTTTTTTGTTGTTGTTTTTGTTTTTTTGCTTATCGTGTTTATACCTCCATGTGGCAGTAAATGTAGTATATTGAACACAGAACACTAAATAAATATGTATTCAATAAATTAATGATTTTTCTATAGGCATGTGTCTCCTTTTGAGGTTTTCTTGTTTTTGTTGGGGTTTGGTTTTGGTTTTATACTGTGTTTTGTATCTTTTATCACATAAAAATCATGGTGAAGCCTGAACAGTTTGATTTATAGATATAATTTTCAAGCACAAGGTAAATGTTCTAAAGAAAAAGAAATGTCTAAATATATTTTCTCATGAGTTTGATATTCAAAGTTAAATTATATGTTGAAAAATATGTTTCTGTGGTTTAGTGACAGATTAAAATACTGATTTATCTTTATTATAAAGGAATAAATCCTATTAGATATAAACTTTTTGAAGCAAGAGACTGTACTTTAAACTGGTTTAATCAATACCCGGTGCCTTATAAAAAGAAGATACCTGTAATCAATGAATGGGTGAGTGAGGAAGTGAATGAATGCAAAATGGACTTCTCTTTCATCAAACTCTATGTTCTCAAGCAATACCCATTTCATCTAGACTTCATAGCACTAGGGGTTTTAGGGGGGGATTTTCATCTTGTTTTTTTCATGACATTCCTAAGGTTTAAGCAGAAGACCATAAAGATCATAATCTTAAAATGAAATCAATATTGGCCTTTTGCTTCCATTTTAGGGTTAACAGAAACACTGCAAAAGTTAGACTGTAAATCATCTCCCAATCAAATAAAATTCTTTGTTTTTCTTCTTTAGTTGTTAGGTTTTATCTACATCCTTTTGCTATTCAGATGTTTTTCTTAACTGACTTGGAGATTGTAGTTCCCAGAAAGATCTATTTTTACCAATATGAATGAATTGTAGCTTAAGCTGCTTCCTGGCTGAGGAAGGTAGCTATTAAAACACTAACCCATAAAGGTTGGAATATGCCCAGTGGAAAGTGAGTGTACAGGAAAGCAAGCAAGCACACTGTCAGAAAAAGGAACATTTTAATGCATTCCAGCGAGGCCAAAGATGCCACTAGAGTTTGAAAGGGAACCAATTGTGATGAGCATCAGTGACTCATGGAAACCACAATTTAGTTTACTTTATAGCTCCTGCTGCTGTTTCAGGCGACTGAAGTCCTAAACCGATTAAGGAAAGTCACAGATTTCAGTATGGCCAAAGAGAGGAAGTTACTTACTTCCAGTGACTTTCATTTCAATGACACGATCACTGCTGGAGGCAGTCCAGCTTCTGTGGGTTTGATCTTTGTCATCTGAAAAATTAAAAGAAAAAAAAATTAGATTTAGTGATTTATAGGCTCCAATGCAGAATGATTGCTATAAAAATAAGGTTTTCTAAAGAGAAAGAACTTTAGCGACATTTAAAGTATCTTCAATTGACACGCAGAAAGGTCTTGCTGTGCATTTAAAACATATCCACATATATCAAGGTAGGTTTGTGATGCCAGAGTTGCATTGGAGGTTCCCAAAGACCTCCTGGTTTTCTGCAAGTCTTTCTAAGCCCTGGGAAGCAGAGTAGCTTAAAAGTCAGCTAACTTCCTGTCTAATAGCAGCTTCTGTGGAGTGGGGACATCACAATCTAAAAATGTAATAATATTTTTAAATTTTCCTTGTCGAAAGAAGGTGTACAAAATTGAATAAATCATTAATAGTACATCAATGCATAAATGGTTCACTGACAGACTTTTTTTTTTTTGAGATGGAGTCTCGTTCTGTCACCCTGCCTGGAATGCAGTGGCATGATCTTGGCTCAGTGCAAACTCCACCTCCTGGGTTCAAGCAATTCTCATGCCTCAGCCTCCCGAGTAGCTGAGATTACAGGCACTGGCCACCACACCTGGGTAATTTTTGTATTTTTAGTAGAGATGGGATTTGCCATGTTGGTCAGGTTAGTCTCAAACTCCTGACCTCAGGTGATCTGCCTGCCTCGGCCTCCCAAAGTGCTGGGATTACAGGTGTGAGCCACCATGCCCAGGCCAGACTATTAACTTATTAGGAAAAATAACATTTATAACAGCCTAAGAACCACAATATTACTAGCAACTTATATTCATGCTTATCCACTCATTCTTTTGTCAAAACTAATGACTTTCTTGAGAATATTGTGGATTTTATTTTATTGTTTTATCTATTTCTATATTATTTATGTCTTGCTCTAGCTATATATAATATATATCTATATCAAAAGAATATATTGTGATTTTTGTGTATACTGTTTTTAGTTACCTGGAAATGCTTTTTGAAATTCAAACTCTGTGTACTAAGATCCCTACTTGTTGCATTTAGTTATACTTCATTAATTTTTCACTGATGTATAATATTCTACTGTGTGAATATAGCACACTTCATGTATTCATTTCCTCATTGAGAGCATTTGGGCTGTTTCCAGATTAGTTGTTTTCCTGTGGCAGAGAGAGTACAGAGAGAAATTCTATCAATATTTTTCTACAGGTATTCAAGCACCGACAGTTAAACTGTAAGTAGAATGGCTGAGTCATAGGGTATACAAGTGTTGAACTTTATAAACAATGCCAAGTTGTCTTCCAAAGAAGTTGTACCAATGTGTACTGCTACCAACACTGTAGAAGAGGTTGTATTGATCACCACCTTCTCCAACTCTTAGCAATGCAAAACTTAATTTTTGCCAATCACATATTGCATATACATATTTTTGATGTTAATCTTCTTTGGGTTATTATGTATGTTATGAATATCTTCTTATAGTTTTACCTTTTTTATTACTGTCTAAAAAGTATCTTTTGGTGAACAATGCTTTATATTAATTTAATATAATTTACCAAGTTCATTTTCTTTGTTACCACTTTTTATATCTTGTTTTCAAAAGTCTGCTCCATCAAAGATTAGAAATATTTATACTAGAACTTCTTCCAAAATCTTTAATTTTGCTTTTGACCTTAATACACATGGAGTTGATTTTGGTTATGTGGCCTACCATGAACTGAAGCCATTCTCCCCCATCCATATGGCTAACTAGGTATTTTCAGCTCTCTCTTTTTTTTATTGGGTGTGTATGTGGTTTTTGTTTTTTGTTGTTGTTGAGACCACGTCTTCCTCTGTCACCCAGGGTAGAGTGCAGCTCACTATAAACTCCATCTCCTGGGTTCAAGTGATTCTCCTGCATCAGCCTCTGGAGTAGCTGAGACACTACAGGCATGGGCCACAACATCTAGCCAAATTTTGAATTTTTTTTAGTAGAGAGAAGGTTTCACCATGTTCACCAAACTGGTCTCAAAACTCCTGACCTCAAGTGATCCACCTGCCTTGGCCTCCCAAAGTGCTAGAATTACAGGCATGATCACTGTACCTGGCCTCAGCTCTCTTGTTTAATAGTCCTTCCTTTTACAATTAATCTACTATGTCACCTATGTTATATATCAAAGTTCCTTATATGCTTGGATTATTTCTAAGTTGTATTGATTGATTTATCTATTCCTGCATCTATACTGTATTCTTAATTGCTATAGCTTCATTGTATTTTTATTTAGTAAAACAAGTCTTCCTTTTTCATTTTTCTTCTCTAACAGCATTCCGGCAATTTAAATAGAAGAGGGCAATTATAAGTCCCGTTATCTTCCATTTAAATTTTAGAATTATATTGTCAAGTTTTTAAGATATCTTTGATGGAATTTTTAACTGAATTTTAAAAAGTGGTTAAGTTAAAATAAGATCTTTAGGGTGGGCCCTAATCCAATATGACTAACGTCTTTATAGGGAGAAAATATTAGACACAGATCATGTGAAGATACAACAAGAAGGCAGCCTCTGCAATCTGCAAGTCAAGGAAGAGGAGCCCAGACCAATTTTTAAAAAGTATCATCTTTGTAATATTGTGTTTTCTTTGCTAGAACATAGGATATCTGACCAGTTATTTAGGCTTCTTTAAAGTGTTTCATTAAAGCTTTATATTTTTAGACATTTCTATGAATTATTCTTGTATATCTCTTGTTCGACTATACCTATGTACTTTAAATTTTGTTGCTATTGAAAATGACATTTTTAGGTTACATCTTCTAATTATTTTAATTATATCTTTCTGTTTCTACTTTTTTCAATTTTAAACAATCTAGTCTTAAACTACTCACTGTATTTTGAGCTATAGTAATGCAAATTAATTTAGCAGCATTCAAAGGAATACATTAGACTTTCCCAGTTCCGTGTACTTCCCTTTTTCATCACTCTATTACTCTTCTCTAACACGGCAAAGTCTTTGATGCTCAGCAGGTACTTGCTAAATGCTAGTCACCAAGCTAACATTCTCTTTTTTTCCTAGGGTCAACCCCAGAACACCAACATTTTTATTAAATTTAAAAAAAAATGAAAATTTGCCTTTCTCATCTCTTTTGGGAGAAAAACAACATAAAGATGTTTTCAATTTCCCATGGGCAAAATGCCCCATCCTCATCCATCCCAATACTAAATTTTACTGCATCCCAAAGGGACATTTTATAGTCCTGACATGATTCAATTAAAAAAATAAGGGCCAGAGGAGAAAAATAAATTTGAAATCTTCCATTTATTGTATCTTCTGCTTGGAGAGAAAACATACAAATTATTGCATAAGATGTCTGAGAAGTTCAGTCATAAATAAATGCCTAGCAATGCTTATCTAATGTTTCCCAAATGTTACTTAACAATATAATGTTTTAACTATATTAAAATCCTTAAAGGTATTCTCTAAGAAACTCAAGAATAAAGAATGAGTTTATGTCTGGCAAAATGTCCAGTCTGATATTAGGTCCTTGCGGTCAAGTGATATATTAACTCTAATATACAATATGAAGAACACTGAATACATTTTACATTAAAATAACAGAAAGTAAAATTCTCCATTAGATGCAATTCTTACTGCAGAAGGAAAAATAACTTGCTTCCATTTTTTCATTACCTTAAGAATATTAATGCCATTGTATCCAAGCAACAAGATGGGAACACTTATTATCTTATCATACTTGGTTGATTAAATTTGCTGTCATATAAAAAGGAGGTACGTTAATACCAAGAGACAGTTTTCTTACATCTAAGTGGGAAATACACATACTTCCCATATTTCCCATATATATAAAATAGTCTCTAACCAACTGTTCAGTTTTTGATACACAATAAAGATGTGTACTGATTGGGACCCAGTCTGACCAGTTCTTTAAGATCTCTCGTCTACTAAAATTCAAGGTTCTGGCTGAAGAAGTAAGATTTAGAAAGGGGGGAGGCAGATAGACGGGTCCTAGAAAGAAACTAGTGAAAAAAACTAAAATCTAGCTTAGTGTTTATAAGAAGAAGTGGTGGCTAGCATTTTCTAGGGGCCTGTTGTGTGCACAAATCTCTATTATATTTGTCTGACTTTTTAAAATCTATTTTAAATTTATTTTAATTGTGGAAAATAAATGTAACATAAAATTTATCATCTTAGGTGTTTTCAAATGTACATTTCAGTGGCATTAAGTACATTCACATTGTTGTGCTACTATCATCACCATCTAACCATGAACTCTTTTCATCTTGCAAAGTTAAATATCTGTACCTATTAAATAATTATTTCATATTTCCTCTTCTCCCAAACCTTGCAATCACAATTCTACTTTCAATCTCTATGAATTTGACTACTCTAGGTAACTCATTTAGTGGAGTCATGCAATATTTGTCCTTTTGTAACTGGCTTATTTTGCTTAGCATAATGTTTTCAAGGTTCACCTATGTTGTAAGAAATGTCAGAACTTTTTTCCTTCTTAAGGCTGAGTATTTATATACGCTACTGTATTTATTCATTGATCTGTAATGCACACTCATTTTACTTCCACAAGTTGGTTATTACGAATCATGCTAGTATGAACACTGATGTGCAAGTATCTCTCAGTCCCTCCTTTCAATTATTTTGCGTATATATACCCAGAAGTGAAATTCCTGGATTATATTCTAATTCCATGTTTAATTTTTTTGAGAAATAACCATCCTGTTTTCTACAGTGTCTGCAGCTTTTACTTTCCCTCCAACAGTGCAGAGGTTTTCAATTTTTTCACATCTTCACCAACACTTGCTATTTCCTGCTTCTTTAATCATAGCCATTCTAGAACATAAGTGTCACCTAATTTACGTTTCCCTAATAATTAGTGATGTTAAGCGTCTTTTTGTTTGGTCATTGGTCATTTGCATTTTTTTTTTTTTGAGACAGAGCCTTGTTCTGTCGCCAGGCGCCAGGCTAGAGTACAGTGGCGCGATCTCGGCTCACTGCAATCTCTGCCTCCTGGGTTCAAGCAATTCTCCTGCCTCAGCCTCCCTAGTAGCTGGGACTACAGGCGCACGCCACCACACCCAGTTAATTTTTGTATTTTTCAGTAGAGATGGGATTTCACCATGTGGGCCAGGATGGTCTCGATCTCTTGACCATGTGATCCACCCGTCTCAGCCTCCCAAAGTGCTGGCATGTTTTCTTTGAAGAAATGTCTATTCAAGTCTTTTGCCTATTTTAAAGTGTCTATTTTTTTGTTGTTGATTTGTAGGCATTCTTTATATATTGTGTATATTAACTCCTTATCAGATATGATGCGCAAATATTTCCTACAATTCCATGAGTTGTCTTTTTCCTCTATTGATTGTGGCCTTTAATGCACAGAAGGTTTTAATTTCAAAATAGTCTAATTTATCTTTTGTGCCTGTGCTTTTGGTGTTATATGTAAGAAGTCATTGTCAAATCCAATGTCATAAAGCTTTTAACCTGTGATTTCTGCTATGACATTTATTGTGGTAGGTCTGTTATGGGCTGAACTGTATTTCCCTAAAATTCATATGTTAAAGCCCTAAACTTCAGTAACTCAGAATATAATCACATTTTAATATAAGATCTTTTAAAAAGTGGTTAAGTTAAAATAAGATCTTTAGGTTGGACCCTAATCCAATATGACAGATGTCTTTATAGGGAGAAAATATTAGACACAGATCATGTAAAGACACAACAAGCAGGCAGCCTCTGCAATCTGCAAGCCAAGGAAGAGAGACCTCACCAGACACCAAACCTGCTGACAACATAATCTGGGACTTCTAGCCTCCAGGACTGTGAGAAAATAAGCTTCTGTTATTAAGGCCACCCAGTCTATGGTATTCATTATGGCATCCCTGAAAACTAGTTCAGGGTGTACAGAGTTAGTTTTTTAATCAAACTTTCTGTTTTGAGATAATATAGATTTACACATAGTTGTGTATCCTCACCCAGTTTCTTCTAATGGTAACAGGTTGTAGAACTAGAGTATAAATATCACAAGCAGGATATTGACACTTAGACAAGTCATATGTTTTATTCAGATTTACCCAATTTTACTTTCACTTGTGCATATTCGTGTGTGTGTGTGTGTGTGTGTGTGTGTGTGTGTGTGTATATAGTTCTATATAATTTTATCACATGTGTACATTCATTTATCAACCGCCACAGTCAAATACTGGATCTTTTGTGTTGCCATTTTATAACCACAAATTCTTAACACATGGCAATGGCTTAACTCTTCTCCTCTTTTATAATTTCATCATTTTAAGAATTATATATAAACCAAATTATGCATTACATAGGCATACCTTGAAAATACTGCAGGTTTGGTTCCAGACCACTACAATAAAGCAAATATCACAATAAATTAGTTCACACAAATTCTTTGGTTTCCCAGTGCATATACAAGTTCTGTTTATACTATACGATAGCATATTGTGTGTGTAAAATCATTATGCCTAAAATAGATATATATATATATATATATATATATATATATATATATATACACACCATAATTAAAAATAGTTTTTTACTAAAAAATGCTAATGATTATCTGAGGCTTCAGCAAGCCCTCATCTTTTTGGTGGTGGAGGGGCTTATCCCAGTGTTGATGGCTGCTGACAGATCAGGTGGTGGTTGCTGCAGTTTGACATAGCTGTGGCAATTTCTTAAAATAAGGCAAAAATGAAGTTTGTGGTATCATATGACTCTTCCTTCCATGAAGGATTTCTCTATTGCAGAATCCTTCTGCTGCTTTATCAACTCAGTTTATGAAGTATTCTAAATCCTTTGTTGTCATTTCAACATTGTTCACAGCATCTTCACCACGAGTAGATTTCATCTCAAGAAACCACTTACTTTGCTCATTCATAAGAAGCAACTCCTCATTTGTTCAAGTTTTGTCATGAGATTGCAGAAATCCAATCACATATTCACGTTCCACTTTTAGTTCTAGTTCTCTTACTATTTCCATCACGTCTGCAGTTACTTTCTTCATTGAAGTATCAAATCCCTCCAAGTCAACCACGAGGGTTGGAAGCAACTTATTCCAAATACCTGTGGATGTTGATATTGTGATCTCCTCCCATGAATGTTCTTAATGGTATCTGGACTGGTAGGTCCTTTTCAATTTACTTTCTTCAGATTTATCAGAAGAATATGATCTACAGCAGCTATAGGCTTACAAATGTATTTCTTTAATAAGACTTGAAGTCAAAATTATTCCTTGATCCATGGACTTCAGAATGGATATTTTGTTAGCAGACATTAAATCAATGTTAATCTCCTCATTTATCTTCATTAGAGCTCTTGGGTTACCAGGTCTATTGCCAAGAAGCGTAATATTTTGAAAGAAATATTTTTTTCTTAAGCAGTAAGTCTCAACAGTGAGCTTAAAATATTCAATAAGCTGTTAACAGATGTCCTTTCATCCGGACTTTTTTGCGTTGTTCCATTTATAGAGCACAGGCAGAGTAGATTCAATATTATTCTTAAGGGCCCTAGGATTTTCAAAATGGTAAAAGAGCACTGGTTTCAACTTAAAGTTACCAGCTGCATTAACCCCTAATAAGAGAGTCCGCCTGTTTTTTGAAGCTTTGAAGCCAGACATTGACTTCTCTATAACTGTGTTAGTCTCAAATGGCATCTTTTTCCAATAGAAGGCTATTTTGTCTACATTGAAAATCTTTTTTTTTAATTTAGCCTCCTTCAATAATTTTAGCTAGCTCTTCTGGATATTTGCTATAGCTTCTCTATCAGCACTTGCTGCTTTACCTTGTACTTTTATGTTGTGGAGATGGCTCCTTTTTTCAAGCCTCCTGAACAAATATTGCTGGCTTCTTCTGTAGCTTCCTCACTTCTCTCAGACTTGACAGATTTGACAATTATGACCTTGCCCTGGATTAGGCTTTTTGACTTAATAGAATATTGTGGCTGGTTTGATCTTCTGTTCAGACCACTAAGAGTTTCTCCCTTTCAGCAATAAGGCTTTTTCACTTTCTTATTCATGCATTCACTGAATTAGCAATTTTGATTTCCTTCAATAACTTTTCCTTTGCTCCCACAACTTGACTAAGTGTTTGACATGAGAGGCCTAGTTTTCAGCCTATCTCGGCTTTTGATATGCTTTCCTCACTAAATTTCATTATTTCTAGCTTTTGATTTAAACTGAGAGACATGCAACTCTTCCTTTCACTTGATACATAAGAGGCCATTTTAGGTTAAAATTGGCCTAATTTCAATACTGTTGTGTCTCAGGGAATAGAGAGGCCTGAGGAGAGGGAAAGAGATGGGAGAGCAGCCTTATCAATGGAGCAGTCAAAATGCATACGTTATCAATTAAGTTTGCTGTATTGTATACAGAGTTTATGGCATCCTGAAAAAATTGCAATAGTGACATCAAATATTACTCATTAGAGATCATCGTAACAGATATAATAATAATGAAAAAGTTTGAAATATCCAGATAATTACCAAAGTGTGATGCAGAGTCACAAAGTGAGTACATGCCATTGGAAAAATGGTGCCACCAGACTTGCTTGATACAAAGGTTGTCATAAACCTTCAATTTGTAAAAAAATCTCAATCTGCAAAGTACAATAAAGCAAAGCAAAATAAAACAGGGTATGCCTGTATAACTATTGGGAGTGGCTTTTTTCTTTCTGCATAATTCCTTTGATATTTTTCCAGGTTGTCATTTATATCAGTAGTTCATTTCTTTTTACTGTTGAGTAGTAAGTAGTCTATATGTATGTGATAGCATTTAGGTAAATATTTACCTGTTAAATTACATCTGAGTTACTTAGAGTTTTGGACTACTATCCTTACATCTACTGTTTTATTCTTTGCTTTTGTTTGTTGCCCTGTTTCTCTTTTAATGCCTTCTGGTGGCTTAATTGAACATTTTCTAGATTTTCATTTTGATTTGTGTGTACTGTTTTGTGTTGTATCTCTTTGTATAGTTGTCTGAGTAGCTTTTCTATATGGAGTTCTTAAAATCAGTTTTCCTAATTTCCTCTTAAGGTAACTATTATGATTCCTATATCACAGATAAGAAAACTGAGGCTCAGAAACAGTATGTACCATGTCCCAGATCACATAACTAGTAAGTGCAGAGCTGGGATTTGAACCTAAGTCTGTCTTACTCCAGAATCTACAGTCTTGCTACCACTGGCTACAGGGCAAGTGGTAAAGCCTCATCTATTATGAGCCATCTTTACTGGGGAGGAAATTGACAAGATTGGGAAGCACTGAGGAAGGATAAAAAAATGTCATATCTCAAGGCTTTTGCTCTTGTTCTTCCTTCAGTCTGTGATGTTTCATCTTTAGTATCTTGCTACCTATCTAAACCCAACCTACTGGAATGCAGCCACCTCTATTAATCCTTCCTCAATTGCCTTACCTCTCCACTGTAGAAAGTGTTGGCTTCTGCATAGCAGTTTATTTATGCCTTTCTCCTGGCCTGGATTCTGGTTAGCTATTCATATATGTCTTGCTTCTTGTCCTTACTGGGAATGCTTTGAGAAAAGGAACTAAAACATAATTAATCTTTGTCATCTCTAGGTAGAACAATATCTAGCATGCAGTAGTTGATCTAGCAAATGTTTGCTTAGCTCAGTAAAACTGAATTAGTACTCAGAAGTTCTGAGTAAATCTGCTAAGTTATTTGGAAGGAGAGTTAGTAAGAACCTTCCTAGATAATTAACCGATAGTTACCTCCTCAATAGATTAAATCTTTTACATGTGTCATTGAGAATTTTTAAGAGTTGATAAATAGAAAGCAGATCAATTCAATTAATTAACAGGTGGGGAATTCGTCATTCCTATTTAGAGAATTCCTCAGTTTATAAAGATTTCATTTTTAAAATTATGTAAAGCTCAAATTTCCTGGTACCCACAGGTACAGAAAGAGGAGTTTTTTATTTTTATTTTAATCATTATTGATCAAACATGGTGAAATATCTCTTTCAGGATTGTCTCTCTAAATTCAGAAAAAAACATAAGCTAGCAAGTGTTTACCAAGATCAAATATTTAAAACCTACTCTAGGGGAAAAAGTCATTTAGTTGACATAATGACCCCTTTATACATTTAAGCAGTGCTTCACTTTATAAAGCCATAAAAATATATGTACAGTAATATAGTAATATACTCATCTCTCATTCTAAAACAACTACTATAAACTATGATTTGTAAGAGTTTTAAACATAAATGCTCTTGTAGAAGGACACAAATATGATTTATATTGCTGTACTATTCCTTTCTAAGTGCTTCTTGAAGTCCATTTTCCTCATGAGTTGTGGCTCCTCAAATAGCATAGAAGTACTATTGAATGTTATTAATGCAACTCTATTTTTAAAAAATAAATTAAATTTGATTTTTTTGAATATAACTAGTCAAAAAAGGAATAATTGCATGAATCTTTATTTTTAATTTAACTAGGAATAAATATATGCACAACAATGATCACTCAACTTTAAGATTAATAATTATAAATCTTCGTGTTAAGGAGATCTTGACCATAGCTTACCCAGATGAAGTAGTCTGAGTGTACACTGCAAGAATTATAAAATGATCCAAAATTCATAAGTATGCACAGTGCTTTACATTTTATAAAATGAATTTAAATAGTCATGATGGGAGAGCACAGATTTAAAGACTAAACGTATTTAATTTTAGTTGCTAATTTTAATTTTAGTTTTTAGTTATTTTAATTTAGTTATTTTATATTATTTAATTTTATTAATTAATTTATTTTAATTTTAATAAAATTTTTAGTTTTTGTGTGTTAATTTTTAGTTGTAAACTTGTTTAATTTTAGTGGAAGTTGTTTAATATCTGGGCAATTTCATTTCCTCCTTTCTAGTACCTAATCATCAATGGTTCATTACCTACAAGGTATCCACATACTGTTTTACAACATATGTACTCTTCTCTTGCTCCAGTAACCTTTGCCTGTCTCTCCCCATGTACCTTGTACTTACTGCCCAGTTTTCAATATGTGCTGTGTTTCTAAACGACTTTGCGTTGCCCTCACTATGCTTCTTTCCATCAAACTAAAGCCAGTTTGTGTCCTAAATAGTGGGCTGTTTCATGTCTTTTACAAAATTAACTAAACGACTCCAAAACTGCACACGCTGTCTTTCTTCTGTGTACCACATATTCATACATCAAGCATTTGAGTCCATAGGTACTTTGCTACCTATGGTAAGCTATATTCTCCGCCTGCACCATTTTCGACATTTTATAGATGCATTGCTCACAGTAGGCAAAATGAAGCAAATGAATTCTTCATCTAACCAACATTATAGCCGTAAGATTTCTGCATCCAACCAACATTATAGCCATGTATATAGTTAGGGAGCATCCAGAAAGGACTCAACTTCTTATTTTTGGTTGTCTTTGGAGTAACTATTTCTTGAAAACTCTGAGTTAGCATGAATCATATCACATCCTCCACTAGAATATAAATCCATAATAATAAAGACTCTTTTATCCTCACTGTTATATTTCAGATAACTACTATAGTACCTGGTCCAATGTAGGCACTGAATTATGTTAGTTGGATGCAGAAATCTTAGAGCTATTTGCTTCATTTTGCCTACTATGAGCAATGCATCTAAGAAGTATTCATGACATATTTGACAAATGAATTTTAATATGAGAGATATGCCTTAGTGCTAGATATTCCAATCTTTACTACTACCTGTACTTTCACTAAGGATCAAGACATAAGTAGGATTTCAAATGTGGAGAGAAGAAAATGTAGCAAAAGACAAAAAACATAGGTCTTGGATGGCTGCACTCTTTTTAAATCCTCTATCTGAAAAAATTTTGATATGAAAATAAAAATTAAATTTAACACTTTTTTTTATTTCAAACATTGCTAGGTTAAATTGTTACCTTAGCTTTAATATTTTTACTTTTAAAGATGCTGCTGGAAAATATAAAAGCTGAATACTTTTTCAAATATAATTTTTCTCTTTATCATCAGGAGACTTAAGACACTTAATTGAATAGTCTCAATGTCATTTTTCCTCTATGTGTCGTACAGGATGTGAATGACAAGGGATCAGCAATAGAAGTCTAGCTAAATAGGAGGAGAGCCTGACTGCATCCTTATCAGAAAGAGGGTAAGTTGGCAAAGTCAAGAAGCAAATTTAGGAAAGTTAATTGAGCAACAGCAAAAGTGCAAGTTCATTAATGTTTAGTAAAGGCAAAGAGAAACTGGCAATTCCCATTAATATACAATCAACTCGTTGGGTTCTGATTTTTTTACTTTCTGTTTTTTTTGTATTGTTTTGTTTTGAGATGGAGTCTCCCTATGTTGACCAGGCCAGACTAGAACTCCTGGGTTCAAATGACTCTCCTGCCTCAGTATCCCAAGTAGATGGGATTAGGTGTGTACCAAAGCATCCAGCTCATACAGTCAAATTTTGAGCAACTTATGCTGTCAAATATTATTAAATGATACTCCCAAAGGAACTATTGTATGCCAGACTTAGATTTCCATACATCTGCTCATGATGGAACATTTGAATTTGACACATGGCTTGCTGTCTGACAGCCAAAAATTCTGTTTTGGCAGTATCAGTATCTTTGTCAGTAGTAAAACACTGTTTATGCTATTATTTCAATATATTATTACAATGTCTTTTCAACATTGTTTCTTATAACCTCAAAAGTTTCCAAAGGTGCTGCTTGTTTCAGAAGGCGGGAAAAGGCGGTAAGGTTGATAAAGTAGGAAGTAGGGATGACTAGGCACTTTTTAATTTATGTTTAATACTTAATACAAGATTTTCTTTCAAAAAGTTGTTGCTAGAAAAATAACTTGAAGATTACTGCTTTTTTAAACAAGAATGAACATGGAAATAATAAGTGCTGATGCTAATGATGAAAATCATAGGTATCATACATTTAAAATTGCTGCAAATATAAAAAGCAATAGGCCTGCCCACAGCAAAATATTTTTAGCCTGCAGTACTCATTGCTTTTAAGCTGGGAGACCACCTATTCCTTAGCAGAAGAATGAGGAAATTAATGAACATGCATAAATTCATACAAATATACTGTGACTGCATCTAACAAGGGAGGTGTGATGAGCGATTTTTTAATATCTTTTTTACAAACCTTTTTGGAAAGAAATTCCCGTGATTAAAACACACAAACACGTTCAAGTTTGTTGCACATTTTCAGGAATACAGTGTATTTGAATGAAAGTGGCCTTCACTGTAAATCACGCAGGTAGGAATTGTTCTGAGCCCAAGGGACCTCAACATCTCAGCACTGGACAAGAAATTTTAATTCCTGTAAAAGAAAGTTTTGACTCAGGTCTGTTTTGTGACTGCCTCTGGAGCCATGACAGTGATATTCAGGATTTTTCGGCCTTGAGACTATTAATATTTAGGGTAGGAAAATTCTTTATCATGAAAACAGTTGTCTGAGCCTTGTAGTATGTTTCAAAGCATCCTTGACCTCTACCACTACATTCCAGTAGCACTCACCCTCCCCGACCCCATCCCCAACTTTCTCTCCATCCCGAAGAGTGACAAAATGTCTCCAAACAATGCCTAAGGTCCCATGGTAGTGTCTCACCTCTCTGGAGAATTACTGATATAAACTTCACACCAAGCCTGAATGAAGAGTATAACCACAGGTGATGCTAGGATTATTTCACGTGCTTTCTGGACTAAAGAAATCCAAATGAAACATTATTGGTTAAAATAATTGTATTTCAGTAACTATCAATTTCCCAACTGTTATACTTTAGATCTTGCTTTCCAAGCATTACTAAATGGGCAAATTCAGCTGAGACTGTTATATTAATATTGTCGACTTTATTAGTTTATGAGACATCATTCTACTGCTATCTTGTACTTACTTCAATTTGGTGTTTTATGCTATAAATATTACATCTCGGTAGGAGGTTTATACTTTCATGTAAGTGTCTTTGAATGTTCCTTATAGGTAAAATTAATGCTATAAAATATGACCTCTTGAATTTCACTGGGTTTTAAATAAGAATTGTTGATAACTTGAAAACTCTTAACTTTAATTTTTAATAAAAGTTATAAGTATGTCAAATTAAAAATTATGGTAGCTTAACTTTTATTCTATGAATAATTTACAACACAGATGGAACTAATTGACAGCTCTTAGGACCTTTTCAACAAATATTAACTTAGCACCTACCAAATGCTAGGCATAAGAAATGAAGCACTGAATGCTAATTTAATGCCTCTTAAAGACATCTCTGTCTGAAGTTTGTGTGTTCACCACCTTTTTTAGTGTTTATTATGTATAATATTTACTAATTCAGACTGCTGCTCTTTGTTGCTATAATCACTTGGAGATAAAACTTACTTTTGTAGGTTTAAGAACTAAATCTCCATATATAAACAGGATTTCCTCTAGGCTCCAGAACTTCATCTCCAACGCTTTACGAGGAAGTTCACTTCAATTTTTTTATTTGTACCTGAAATGCAACAAATAAAAATGATCTTTATTCCACTCTTCATCCCCTGACCTTCTATCAAATAGGTATTTCAGAATATCTAGTCTGCCATATTTTACAAAACAGAAATCTTAATGCTTTTTATTGCCACTCCGCAGATTTGGTCTGGATCTGATCTACTGCAGCAATTTTGTCTTGTCTACCAGTTCCTATCAAAATAAACTATACCTTGGTTGTCATTCAAGACTTCTTAGACTATAAAAAGCCTACCTTTATATTCGGTTTGTCAAAAACCCTTGACTCAAGCCGGGTTGACTTTCTGTTGTCTGTACATGGAATGTACATCTACCATGTACATTCCTGCCTCTTCACTTCTCTCATGAACACATTCCAAATAGTTGATGTCATGAAGTCATCCAGTTTTCATTTATAGCAATTTAATCGATTTTCTGAATTCAGTTATTCTATATTATTTAACTTAAAAAAAAAACAGTTTATGTTGGTCCTGGTTAAAATCGTCTAGTGCTTTCCACTGCAGTTAAAATATACTAAATAATATGAGTCATGGCAGCTCCTTCGAATTTAACTGGGCATACTGCTTTTAATCTACTAGGACTGGCAGTTCTAAACTTGAACCATTCTTTCTTGAATCATTCTCAAATAAACTGACCACCTTTCTCAAAGGCTGCCTAAGTAATCAGCTTGTACTTTTTTGTGTGTGTCGACTATAATTCCACAGTTGATCATATGTTTCCTCTTTGTCATGCTTCAGTTCAAATTCCATCTTCTCATACAAGACTCTCCTGATTACCCAGTGTAAAATGTCCTGCCTTTGCCCTGTTTTACTTTCTCTATAGAATTTATTTCCATGCATAATTAATTTGTGTGTGTGTGTGTGTGTGTGTGTGTGTGTTTTCTCTTTAATACAAGGGAAGTTATTTCTCTGGCTCACTCTTTTATCTCCAGAGGTTTGAACAAATTTACGAACAGTGGTAGTTAAAAAAATATTTATAGAATAATCGAATGAATAAGTGCATGTTAAAAGTAGACCAGGGGGTTCTGCTTCCATGAATGGTCAAGTAGCTCCTATTATGTCAGCTTTCTTGCAGATTACAACTGTAAACTATAGAGACACACACACACACACACACACACACACACACACACACACACACACACACACACACACAGCATTGTTCTAGGGCAGACTAGTCCATGCCATAAGATTGACTAAAACTCTGGTAGAGACTTGCAGTCTTATATGAAGTACCAGATGGTAGATTTTGAGTCAACATGAAAAGTGAGGAAGAAAATTTTCAGAGAGGAGAAATTCATCAAGGAGGAACTTTAAATGTAGCTCCTAAACTCTGCCCAAATTTCTTTATGTGCCCTGAACCATGAATATGCAGGACATATGCAAAGCAGTCTATCTAAGTGAAAAAAATGAACTGAAAAAGCTGCTGCCCACCAGAGGGAAGACAAAATTGGCCAAGCCCTCTGTTGCAACTGAATCACAATTGACCTTCTCTCTCTACCCAACATCGGTTCTCATACACCTTTATGGATTGTTCCCAAAAGCAGTTCGCAATGAATCACCTACATGCTAATCTTTACCACAGAGTTTGTTTCCAGGGAATTGAATATGAGGTAATAACAGAGATTTGAAGGCAGACCCCACCATTTACTATTGAAGCTACTTCTTTGGGTAAGTAATTGCTTTGAAGCTTTCATGGATTTTACGAAGATTTAATAAGGAAGTAGGTATGTGAGTAATATGTAACACTCTCCACAGAGCTAAGCCTTATTTAAGAAAAAAAACTTTACAAAGGTGTTACTTAACTGGTATTTTCTATGTTGAGCAACTAAAACTCTTTTTTTAAATTTATTATACTTTAAGTTCTGGGGTACATGTGCAGTAATCTGATGTAAAAATTATACATTAATATGAATTAAATGCAAAAATTATAAGTATATGGCTCAATGTATTTTTATATATGTGCACAGCTATGAAACTACCACTCAGAGCAATCTCTGAAACATTTTTCAGCACCCCATTTCCCTATTAATACTGCCACCAGAAACAACAATTATTCTGATTTTCATCACTATATATTAGTTTTTCCTGTTCTTGAATCCATATAGGTAGAATTATACAGTATGTACTTTTTCATGTCTGGTTTTTCCCACTCTACATAACTGGGTTCATCTATGCTATTGTGGAAAGTCGTATTTTGTTATTTATTTATTTATTCATTCATTCATTTATATTTTATTTTATTTGAGACAAGGTCTGGCTCTATTGCGCAGGCTGGAGTGCAGTGGCATGATTTTGGATCACCGCAAATTCTACCTCCTGTACTCAAACCATTCTTTCACCTCAGCCTCCTGAGTAGCTGGGACTACAGGTGCATACCACCATGCCCGGCTAATTTTTGTATTTTTGTAGAGATAGTGTTTTGCATGTTGCCCAGGCTGGTCTCAAACTTGTGAGCTCAAGCCATCTGCCAGCCTCATCCTCCCAAAGTGCTGGGATTACATGGATGAGCCACTATGCCAGGCCTAGTAGTTTGTTCTTTGTTTTAATCATAGTGATTCGTATAAGAATAGATCAAATTTACTTACCTATTTTACTGCTTATCACTTGAGTTGATTCTTATGTTTGGCTATTATAATAAAGCCACTATTAACATTTTTATACATGTCTTTTAGCAGATATATGAACACATTTATCTTAAATAGATGCCTAGGAATACAATTGCTGAGTTATAGGGTAGATTTACTGGTAAAATGAATCTTGATAAAACCTGCGCAGTATTATGATTTGAATCAATAGACTCTATTAACTATCTACTAGTTAACCTAAAATGAAACTATATAACAAATTAAAAGGATTATGAATGAAGCCTATGAATGCTCAGCAAAATTGATAGTAAAAGGAGAGAAAATAATCATCTGAAAAATGAATAAAAAACACAAGTTCATTTATCTTGTTCAATGTAGCTACACGAACACTGGGAATCAGTCTAACCAGCATTTTGTTCTGCAATTCTTCCTCAGACCTGCACATTTGCTTTCAATTTACAGATAATATATAGAAAGACATATTGAGCATGACACTTCAGGTTGGCCTGAAGGTTGGATGAAGTAGATGAAAACCCTGTCACTGATTTTCCCACAATGGGCTGGGCAGTAACGATACAGCAAAAAGGAAAAAAAAGTAAAATTATACTAGAATTAGGAGACCCTCACAATGGTTGCACTGTGAGAATATTCCTTGTTGAATAGTAAAACAACATATTAAATATTAAAATGGCATTATCTTGAAGAGGACATTTACAAAAATAGAAGCACTGTTAAGGGAAACCAGCAAGCAGAATGGAGCTATCATCAGGGTTAGGACTGCAATCAGCAAGCATAAGGAGTTTTGTTACCAGAATCTGGAGAAGCTGGCCCAGTAAAAACTGTTGTCTTCAGTGGATGAGATCAACCAAATGGTAGCACTGTGGCAAGGAGAGAGCTGGAGATGTAAATATCCTAACCTCATTCACTTTCTGCCTTCTGAACTGCTGAAGCCTCTCACTGGCAAATTGCATGTGTCACTTCTGAATTATTTCCATAGGCAATAATTTTAAAGCTAAAATTAATAGGTCATAGGGTATGGATTTTTAAATATCTTAATAGGTTGTCAAATAGTCTTAAGGGATGGTTGCACTATTATATGCACTCAAGAGGATATTAGGAACGTAATATTTGTAATTAGACAGAACATTTTCTCTTATACTTTAATTGACCATTAGTTTTTCTCCTGTTAATATTTTCTCCATATATTCTCTACTTCTTTTACAGTAGAGTTCTAGTGTTTCCCCTATTGATTTGCTAGGGCTCTCAATCTATTAAGAATGTGAATATTTATTTATTTATTTAAGTGATATCTGCTACTCATTCAATTTTTTCTTCAAGAATTTTTTTCTAGCGACAGTGCTTAGGGAGTTATTTCTCTTTCTGAAATCATTATGAAGATTTAATAAGGAAGTCTTCATAATCATAAAATTATGTATTTCCTGGTTTACAGTACCATAGTGATTTTTCTAACTCAGAAATTCTGAATCTATCTGACACCTTTCAAATATTTATATAACAGTTGTACCATTTGGGAACATGATTTCTCTCTTCATTCATTTCTTACATGTGTTATCAAAATGCTTACTTTTTTCATCTTTCTGTCCTCCCTCCCTTCCTTCCCTCCTTCCTTCCTTTCTTCTACTCTTCCTTCTTTCCTTCCTTCTTTCTTTCCTTTCTTTTTTCATTCCTTCCTTTTTCTTTCCTTCCTTTCTTTCTTCCTTCTTTCTTCCTTTCTTTCTTCTCATACAGGTAGGATATATTTTTATAGAATAATTCCTAGGGTTTTATTTTGTTTTGTTTTCATTTGTTTTTTGTTGTAATAAAGAAAATTGTGGCTGGCATGGAGGCTCACGCCTGTAATCTCAGCACTTTAGGAGGAAGAGGTAGGCAGATCACCTGTGGTCAGCAGTTTGAGACCAGCCTGGCCAACATGGCAAAACCCTGTCTCTACAGAAAAATACAAAAATTAGGCTGGAGTGGTAGTGAGCAACTGCAATCCCAGCCATTTGGGAGAGCCAGGCAGAAGAGTCACTTGAACCTGGGAGGCAGAGGTTGTGGTGAGCCAACATTGCATACACTGCATTCCAGCCTGGGCAACAGAGCAAGACTATGTCTTCAAAAAAGGAAAAAAATTGTGACAAGTGTGCTGTGAATTTTTTTAAAAAAAGATCAAGGTAGGATAAGAAAATAGGAGTCAATTGGGTAAGGAAAATTCCAGGTAGAGAGAATATCATATGTGATGGTCATCTAATGACAGATAGAATGGTACATTATTTTAAAACTATAAAAATGCTGGAATGGTTGAAACATAGTGAGAGAAGAAGAGCAATTAAAGTTGAACCTGAAGAGGTAGACTAAGGCCAGGCCACAAAGGGCCTTTGGTCAATTTATGGATATAGATCTTTATTTCAGAAACAAAAGGAAAACATTTAGGAGTTAATGATGAGTGAAGAATGATGTAATCCAATTTTTAATTTGAAAAGAATTTTTGTCTCCTGAGCCCCATAAAATTTTTGACAAGCCTAGTTAGGAGGCCACTGCAACAATTCAAGAGAAAGGTTTAGGAAAGTGACAGTGGAGAATAAAGTAAAATTGATAGAATTTCATACTGGGTGGATAGAAAGCATTGGCGAACCAAACCTTTGTTGATCTCTTAGAAATACCCATGATCCTTTGTGTTCTTTCCTCCATTAGATGATGTTCCATAAGAACTAGTCCATTTTCGCATTCAGGTCCATTTTCCAGCCTTCTGCTGCTTTTTTTTTCTTTTGTTCCAGGAGCTGATCCCTGGACACCGCATTCACTCAGCTCATTTGGCTGGTCAGCCAACAGGAGGCCTTAAGGAGAGTGAAAGATGGAAGTAAAGAGAAATCAAGGAAATTTTTTCTTCTTTCTGAAGTGGTATCTTCAGTCATAAATGTGTTTTCCGGTGACTCCAGCGTACATTAAACAGGTCTAATGTGTTTCTAGCTTTCCCAGGGACTTCAGCTCCTAGAATTCCATAAGGTGTCCTCACTTGGACCTGCAGCCTAGGGTCAACAGTAGTTTCTTGCTACTGCTAACTTCTTGCTTGTCTACATATATTCTATTTGACTTTTCAACTACTTCATCGCTTGTATAACCAAATCGTCTCTATTTTAAATACTTAGAGAAGTTTCTGTTTTCCTGGTTGAACCGTTAGCAATATAAGCCTAGAAGCCCAAATCTAGAATTAAGAATTATAAGTGTTAAAGACCGACACCTCAGGCTTGACTCCCTCTGCTCATTTAGGTCAATGTAGAGGTACACTGCAGGGATTCAGAGAAGCAGTTGTGTAATAAATTAATCACTTAAGCTCATTTGATTCACCAGTCAGCCCTTTAGCTCACAGTTCTTTCTTTATAAAACAGAAATGTTTTTAAAAAGTAAAAGAGTCATTCTTATATATCCAACCAGTAGGGAGGCCAGTTTTGATATCAAATGTAGAATTTGTAGCTTTATGCTTGCCCTTTATAACAGGCTAATTATGTACAATAAACATTCTGAATCGGATGGTCAGTTCTATAAAATTGTACTCTCTTTCAAAATACTCTTTTAACTTACTCTTGAAAATTGTAAATAATCATATAAAATAATAATTTTATCAAAATTTATGGTAGTTCAACAGTCAAGCATTTATCAAGCACCTACTAAATCAGAGACACAATAGCACTTTTTTTTACATGTGTTTGATTTTATCTCTCTTGTTTGTTACATAAAAAATTTAGAAAATGATACCCTGAGAGTTTGATCAAATTGCAGAAAGTCATTGTAATAGACCTTAATGTCACTTTTGTCACCTGCTATATCCAATCTGTTTTACTTTTGAAATGCTTTAGACTAAATATATTTTCTGGGGGTTTGTTTGTTTGTTTGTTTCAGTTAGTCCAGTTACCAACTAGACATCAAAATGAAATGTCATATTACATCATGCAACTTGATGAAAAGCAGCAATATTATAATCAAAATATTTCAATAGATGAGGGCTAAGTGGAATTTCTAAGAGAATTTACATCACATTGAAAGACAATCTTTTTCTTTTTTTTTTTTTTGAAAGAAAGAAAAAGAGAGAAAAGGAGAAAGAGCAAAAGAAAGAAAAAAAAGAATGAAAGAGAGGAAGAGAAAGAGGAAGAGAGAATGGGATTCTTGTTTTATTGCCCAGGCTAGAATGCAGTCTAAAAATGGATATTAAAAACCTCTTTTATGCCAATAATTGTGCTTAACAATGGAGATAGGAAGGAATAGAGGATGAAAATAACAAATAAGCAGCCAACCAATATTTTATTTAAACCTGTGAAATGCTATGCAATTGCTGGGGAGTGATTTACTTCCAATTATGTGGTCACTTTTAAAATAGGTATAATGTGATACTGAGAAAAATGTATGT